>JBBPML010000319.1:0-29379 GCA_038090275.1 Austroboletus novae-zelandiae | reverse complement strand
GGGGTTGGTCTAGGGGTATCGAGAGGTCGGGAGGCAGTGGTTGTGCGTAAGGTAGGATGAAGAACGCCGTAAACGCGAAGAGTATGGCAGTTACGGCCAAAAAACGCAACACTCTTCTGGGAAGTCGATATGAACGAAATGTCGGTGCAGGGGGCCGCTTGGATGCGGTGACGGGGAGGACGTGTCGGTCGATGCTGCGGGACTTATGCTTGGCCATTGGCGGGCGAAAGGGGGGAGGAAGACATGGACTCCGGGTCCTCACGGACTGGCTAAATAAAAAGCCGAAGAACTCACCCGTATCTGTAGGAATTGTGCATCACTACCTGTAATAACAAATTTTACTATTATGCACAAGCAATTGCTCCACGCATTGCTACAATCTGATGCACGAAATATTCGCCGAGAACTGAAGTACACTGAATCTTGATCTCATCGCAATCTCGATCAAACTTATATATATTACTAATACTACTTACACAGCGGGAACTACTACTACTGAGTTCCTCCAATCGTTGTGCCGTGTTGATCGGCGTGACGGCATGATCATGATGCCGCCGCTCGTGCTGATGGGGAGCTGCCGTCGCCGCCGTTACTGACAGCGCCTTGCCTTGCCGCTGCTGGAGTTGATGGGGCGCCGCCGTCGTCGTCGTCCTGTCGGCATTGGCGCCATCGTGTTGCCGGCGCCAGTGTTGATGGAGCGCCACCGTCACCGCCATTGCGTCGTCGTCGTCGTCCTGCCATTGCTGGCGTTGGCGTTGGCGTCATTGTGTTTCCGGCGCGGTGTTGATGAGGTGCCGCTGTTGTATCGTCGTCATCGTCATTCCATAGCTGGCATCGTCGTCGTCTTCCTCCTGCCATAGCTGGCATCGTCGTCGTCTTCCTCCTGCCATTGCTGGCACGTCGGCATCGTTTGCCGCCGCAGTCACCGTTGCGTCGACTTTCGTCGTCATCCTGACATCACTGGCATGCTGTCGCTGCGCCGGCACCGGGGTTGTCTTGACCTCGCTGGCGTTTATGGGGCGCCGCCGTCGCTGGCGTTGCGTTGTCGTCGTTGATGGGGTCAGTGAGGCGCTGGCGTGTGCTGCCTTCGCGTCGTCGTCGTCATCGTCCTGCCATCGCTGGTGTTGGCGATGTGGCACCGTCGTCGTTCACTTGTCATTGGTGGGGTCGATGAGGTGCTGGCGTTGTCTTGTCCTCGTTGGTGTTGATAGTGTAAGGATCGCGCCGCAGCTGCGCGCGGACACGTGACTAACCGGCCCCTTACGATGCCGACCCGGACGCTTACGATACATTTCGTTTTTCGTTTTCATTTCTCTATGTTCTGCTCCCTGCTCATATGCTTTCCATCATTCTTCGTACGCTATCGGCACTGGTACGTTCCGATTACCTGTGACTCCCCCGTTTATCTAGAAACTACATAGCCCTACTGTGCTGTACTTAAGGCCAATTGGTTGACATTGATAGACATGATCAAATAGATCCCTTGTTTCCTCTCTTCCATTCCATTGTCTGCTCGAACAACACAACGCACCACTGCATCGTCCTCACCAACCTCACCCCCACTCTCTCTAATCTGTCCCCTTTGAACTCATCACCCCAGTTGTGATCCAAGCATGATGCTGGACCATGCAATACATTTGGAGCCCACCACAAGGGGATTGGATTAAGTATCCTCTCCTCTTACACCTGTTGTCGTCATTGTTCCCCACTGCCCACCACATCTCATCCATACCACCACAACACCACTGTTCTGCCCAGAGAACTCCGCCCACACTTCTCACTGTCAAACTTCACAATTGGACTGTGCAACAGAGCCACTGCTCACCGGGAATCTCTTGCATTTGATGACTACCTAGCCCAGAATGATGCCAATGACACCAGCCACTTCGCGCCAGCAGTCACCACAATGGACAGTCGAGTGCAGCCTCCCGCCTTGACCCTCTCAGAGCCCACCTTTGAATCATCAATTTCCAGCATAGTCCCATCTTCCGAGTGCACTGAGAATAGTGCTTGGTTGACGCCATCCACCATATTTCCCAACTACACACTATGCCCTGCTGCATTCTCCCCTGCGTTTACCTCACCTCGTTGCTCCTGATCGCTAACCTGTCAATTCCACACCGCTGAAAACACACTGACACTGTCCATGTCCACAATCACCCCATCTATATCCACTGTCGTAACCACAGCATCCAATGCAAACCCATCTGCACCCATTGTTCCACCTGCTGCAAATGATCCCCCTTCCCTCTCCAAACAACAATCGCCCACCATGCCCAGCAACATCCCCATGCCGGCATTGTTATCTAATTGAGTGCCAGCATTTGATGGTGAAACAATGGAACTGCTCAAGTTCCTCAACTACTTCAAAGAGCTTGCCAAGGCCGCTGGTCTCACCAATGTGGAAAAATGCAAGTCTATCATGTGATACACTGATTGCATGACAAAGCATTTCTGGATGATGCTTCCCAGCTACTCAAAAGATAACTATTCTGAACTCCAAAAGGAGATCATTGCAAAATACCCCATCGCTGAGGAGGGTGTGCGCTATATGATACATGATCTCGAGTGCATGGTCACTAACACCTCCAACAATGATATCACTATATACTGAAATGACTCTCCAACTCCTTTATATGCTAAAATAGGGTTTAGAAACCCTACTGAGAGTATCGTTATCTGACCCTTTGTGCTAGGGCTCAGTCAAGGGAACCAAAGCCTCGGAGTATGTCTCCTGCTAAGGTAGAAAGACTTGAATAAGATATATCTAGCCTTGGTGTTCAAACCCGCTAGTCTTGTAGACTTGCTAGCACTTTGCTAGGTGAGCTGAGGAGAGGGAACCAAAGACTTTCTGAGGTAATCTCCAAGTCTTCAAAGCTGGGGTACAGCTCTGAGGACCTGGGTCTTTATATACTATTCTACTATTTGTACATGTTATGATACATTACTATAAATGGGAACTCTTCCCATTGGCTAAGATAAGAGTCTATGTGAATATAATAAGAGACCAATATGCTATTGGCTTTTATACTTCCTTGGCATACACGCACCAAGCATGCTGCATAGATATGGAATGCATGTCTAATGCATGTCTTGATATATAAGGTATAGATGGCAAGGGTCTAGTCCATGACATCATAGATAAGTTATCCTCGAGGCTTGTCCTTGAGGTCTAGAGTGTAAACCCATCAGGGATTATAGATAAGGGCACAGGGCTTTCCCTAATAAGGATAGATACAAGCCTCGTGCTGGCTTGGCAATAAGATATATGAACAACATGCTGCAAGCATGCTGTGATATATAGAAAACATGTGCTAGGCATGTGTCTTCTATAGATAAGGGCATAGCCATCAAGGCTGTCACTATCTAGAGTTGTGATGTCATGGTCCAGGCCTGTGCATGAGGTGTGACATCATAGATAGCAGTGCAAGCACTGTTTTGGTCTAGACTGCTGACTAAGCAGTCATGTGATAGATAGGGGTCAAGGGTCTAGCCCTTGGCATCTATGAGAGTAAAAGTCTTGTCACTTTGACTGTGGGAGAGCTTCTTCCATATATAGCAGGTCTTGCCTGATAAGATAAGGATTAGGAGTTTAGTTTCTGATTGTTTAGTGTGTTGTCACATGATCAACATGTGATCCTTTGATAAGATAAGCGTTAGGGGTTCGTACCCCAATAAGATTAAGGGGTGAAAGAAAGGAATAAAGAGAAATGAAAATATATGTGCCTGTAGAGGGCCACATTCGTCATTCCATTGAGGACATATAAGATAAGCCCACAAGGGGCATATGACAGTCTCACAGAGACTGTTTGTAACACATACAGGGATGTCATGGTGTATTATTGATGATTCTCATACATTACAGAATGGCTTGTTGTGAAAATGAAGATCTCAGCGTGTAAGTGCAACAAGTATTTCTGGAAGGGACTCCCACACTCTGTCTGCCATATTGTTGACTGCCACCTTGAGTTGCAGAACCCCACAACATACTCATATGACAATCCCCCCAAATGTGATGAGATCCTCAGTGCCACCAAAGTTGCCCTTTGGAAGGAGGCATCAGATGACGACACAGACCATGTCTCAACCTGTTAAGTTCGGTTCCATGGAGGTTTGGGTACTTATCTCTGGAATGCCAGAGATGTACTGGGGCAAGGACTTTGGCTTCACCTTATGTGGTGCGCCCTTATCTGAGTCCGGAGTCTTTAATTTGTGAGAGGGACGAAGCGAGGGGTCAGAGGGTCAGAGGGTCGGAGGTGAGTCGTCAAGACTCAGGTGTGAGAACACCAACGAGAGATCAATGGCGGAAGAGGAGAATGTGAAGACTAAGATGATATTCAAACTGAGGTGCAGAGACATAGTACAGGAGTTTATATATGGAGAAAAGAAGTCTGAATAGAGTAAAGTAAGATTTTGAGGAACAGATGTTCTGAGGTTCTGGTGCAGTGCCGGTTAGTTGCACAGCTGGAGCTGTGCTCCTTACCCTGAGCACTGCATGTCAGAATGGAGTCTAACTAAGAGTGGAGGAACAGGAATGTATCGTAAAGGTAATGTACAATAGATTGGAGAAAATAGAGAGAGAGATGATACTGAAGGTCCAGAGGTGTATCATTGGAGGGGATATGACCAGAGGACCAGAGGGGACTTGGTGAAAATCTGGGATATGACACAGCCCAACTGGATTCTTTAAGGGAAAAATGCTGCCATCACTGAAAGAGTAGCCCTGACCCTGCAGAGTCAGACTTGGAAAATTCAAAGGACAAAGAAGATTGCCTATGCTGCAAAAGGAACATGTGCAAAATCAAGTACATTTAGTGGATGATGAAGACAAAGACCAACCACACTGCAAAACAGTCCCGTGTGACATCATTACCAAGAAGGTATCCTTCAACGATTCCAAGGCCCCCCAGCTTCCCACCAATGATGTTGATCAACTTGCATGCCAACTTCACTCACTTGAGATCACAGACCCATCATATGTGTCCTATTACATGCAGCTTGTGATTCTCATGCTGACTGCTATCCATGTATGGCCAGCCCCAGTGCATGCATCTCTAAACCCACCCACAGCCATGACCACCACCACTACAGCAGTGCTGATGCCCCCATTTCCCCAAACTTGGACCTATTCTAGCCCTGCTGGATTCACATGCTATATGTGTGGTGCATCACATATCATTCATGACTGTACATATGTTCATGACTACATGTGGCAAGGGCAGATCATCTGCATAAATAATTACCTGACATTTCCCAACAGTTCATGGATTCATTGCCACCCCAATACTGGTCTTATGAAGGACACAATCGACAAGCACTATGCTAAGGTGACAGCCCTGGCACCTACCATCTCAGAGCCTCACCAGAATGCATCACACACCATGCGCTCAACAAATGTGTATGTTCAGGCTGAAGACAATGTCTACATCATGCAATGTGCACCAATCATAAGCCATGACACAGCTGCATATGTCAAAACTGTCAATGATGATACCACTGACTTAGAGGTACATGCGATCACATAATCGAAGGCAAAGGTAGTGAATTCCCCACTGATTGTTCCTAAAAACTCAACTCCACCCCCATCCCTGCCCGAGCTACCTAGGCCAAAACCTGCCCCACCTGCATACTCATATGAATTGAAAGCAGCCATACTGGATGCTGCCAAATGACTCTACCAGACCATCCTGAGCACAGCATTGCCTAACCTATTCATTGCCGACATCCTCACTGTCAGTCCAGAGCTCCACAAAGAAGCCATTGAACATTGTTGGACTCAGCACATACCCAGCACAGCCATGTTGCTTGCCTCAGCACATGTGCCAGTGCAAATTGAGCATGCCACACCCCTGCGTGAACTTGAAGTCATGCTAAATGGGACCTTTGTCAAGCATGGTCTGCTCAACAAAGGCTCTGAAATCATTATTATTCATGAAGATGTCTGGTGCAAACTCAATATTCCAATCAATGAGCAAGTCAGAATGAACATGCAGGCTGCAAATGGAACAACTCAGGCCATGAGGGGTGTCTTGAAATGCTCGAGGTTGATGTTAGAGGCATAAAAACCTGGGTGCATGCATTTGTTACCCCCACAGCTCCATTTTCACTTCTACTCAGCTGTCCTTGGCAGTGATCTGTCTGACTCAAGAAGCACAAAACAGTGGATAATGTATTTGTCACTGTGCATGATTCCATCAACTCTGAGATCTGTCATGTCATTTCCACATTCTAGCATTCCTTCCCCCCTTGACCGCCTGAGTCCTCCAGCACACAGTCCATCTCAGCATGCCATCTTGGCATTTTGTCGCTGACACACACTCCACTCACCAAGTACCAGCTCTGCCAAACCTTTCATTTAGATCCCATTCATTATGTTCTCAGATACAAAAAGGTGACTAACCGCATAAAGCCAGTTCCTACAATGATGCCCCAATATGCCCAAATTGAGCATCACTTCCCCAAAGACCCCCTTAAATCCCTTTCTCCCCTTTCTCCCCATTTGATCGACTTCTTGCCAGGACAACATCTCACACAGGAGTGTCTTGACACTCTCAGCATTCCCACGAATGAGTTCCTGTTGCCCAAAGAGAGAAAGCTTGCAGCTCAGGCCCTCCTGAACAATGAGCTAGGTCTTGCATGGGACAAAACAGAGAAAGGCCAATTCTGTGACAATTATTTCCCTCCTGTTGTCATTTTGACTGTCACTTACACTCCATGGGTCCATCACCAGCCTCTGATCCCACCTGGAATTCGTGATGAAGTAATTAAGCTAATTTGAGCCAAGATCGCATTGGGAGTTTATGAAGCATCCAACAGTTCTTACCAATTGTGCTGGTTTTGCATTGCCAAGAAAAATGGATTGATCTGAATTGTCCACAATCTGCAGCCCCTTAATACCGTCATAGTCAAGGATGCAGCCACACTACCATACATTGAGCATTTCGCAGAACAGTCTGCTGGCCGTGCAATTTACACAATGATGGATTTATTTGTTGGATTTGATCACCAAGCACTTGCCGAGCAGTTCCATGACCTCACAACATTCCAGATCCCCATGGGCACATTCCAGCTCACTTCGCTCCTGATGGGATGGACAGATTCCCCTGCAATATTTCAAAACGATGTTGCATTTATTTTACAGGATGAGATTGATGTTGTGCCAAATTTTCAGGATGACATAAATATTCTTGGCACCTGCACATGCTATGAATTACCTGATGGCACATTTGAAACTCATTCTGAAAATTCTGGCATTCGTCGTTTTGTTTGGGAGCAGTGTTGTAATGTAAATTGAGTCCTATACCGTCTTGCACATGCCGGAGCTACTGTCTCAGCAGCAAAATTGTTTTTATGTCAGCCACAAGTCCTTGTTGTTGACCAAACATGTACCTATGAAGGATGAATCCCTGATGACTCGAAAGTCGCCAAGATTCAGAATTGACCTAGTCTTTGTCAAACTTGCACAGAAGTTCATGGCTTCCTTGGCATGACAGGCACCATCTGCATTTGGGTTAAAAATTATGCTTCCATTTCCCACCCCTTAGTCCAGCTTACCCATGATGCCATTCCCTTTGAATGGTCCCCAGAAGCCCAGTCTGTTGAAATTGAAGTCCTAACTTATTAGGCTTTGATACGATACAAAGTCTACTACACTTGTAGTAAGATGTGGTAAGACCATGGTATTCATTTATATCCGTAACCATGTGTCTACAAGGGTCCTTGACATGTGTTACACACAGTCTAGCCCTTTGTATTGAGTACACTTCCCTTATTACTCACAAATTATGCCATAGTGACCTATTACAGAAGTTTCACCTTCTTATGGTAGTTTGGCTCATTTGTTTGGTCTTATGTGCACTGGGCCGCAAGAGGCATGAGTTTATGTGTCCACTAAATCGTGTTTTGGCCGCATTTCAGCTTTCTAAGCATTTCTCACTCCACATCACTTATTCCATGGGTTTCTTGATGTTTCCATGAGATATCCATATATAGAGAGCTCCACAGCATGTACAAACACTTGTGTAGCTATATAAACCCTGGGGATAGACCCAGGAGAGTAACAAGACACTTACTCTTGTCCCCCATCTTCGAACTCAGGAATATCTCTCTTCCCTTACTCTACTATCTCTCTGTTAGCAAACTGCTCTACTGCTTGGTGAGTCTCCCACCTAAGCCCTATTCCCTCTTGCCCCTGCGCCATTGGGATACCAATAGGTTATGAGCCCTGCTTGACTGAGGTCTGTCACTTTGTATACACAATGCCCTCACTCTTGCGAGAGCAGACCTTGCTTGTTGGACTATCCCTTATTATGTGGATACTGTCTGAGGTTCTATGAGCCATCATTGCCACTCCTACCTGGTCAGCCGGAGACAATGCCACTTGGGCTTCTAGGACTCATTGGATCTCAATCTGATCATCCAGATCTTCTTTTTCCCTTCATGTCATCCATGTTGTGGAACAGAGACTAATCCTCTTCGTTTTGACGCTCCACAGACTATTCAAGAGGTTAGTAATTTAGATCACCCTCCTGGATATACGGAGATCCGAACATCGGAAGACCCTAGAGCAGACGACACTCTACTTGTGCCCCCTGGTGTCCCCATTGCCATTCCTTGTCCCTATTCATCCTGCACTCGCACAGTTGAGTGTGGAGAATTCTGTCAACATCTGGAGATTGGTGTTACCTATCTCAGGCAAGATCAAGGTGAGCCCCTTGAAACCCATAGATGAAACCCTTTCATTGTGTTTTGTCACATCTGACCTCCTCTGACTCCCAACTTTGGTCCGCAATCTGAAACTGATCGGATCATTGAGGTTGTAGATTCTGAGTTTCAAGATCTACCTCCGCTTATTTCAGACTCAGAGGAAGATTTAAGATGTTCGCCTCTCCCACCTTACTCTCACCACCAACCTTCACCACCAAATCTTCCTATCCCTCCATCTCGTCTTTATCATGCAAGCTCCAGTTCAACTCGAGGTTCTCAACCCTCTCCCATATGACAAAGAGGCCTACCTAGGTCTAGAGCACATGGATCAGGCCTCCCTCGACCTTCAAGAGGTCAAAGATATTCCTTCAACAGGGAATCCAGCCTGGAACTATCATCTCAAGATGGCCAAGTTCGTCGACAGGAGGACCTTCGGTCCCCTTTATCAACACAGAATGAGGAGGAGAGTCGAGTATCGAGGAGAGGAGAGGATGGCTGTTGCCATAGACATCCCTTCAGCTCTTCAAATGACAGGGGTACCCCACATCCCTCTGCCTGATGCTCTCGACTCCAACCACATGACCTACCCCTTCTCTATCCAATCATGCGAGACTGGCATCCAATCTGGGATGCATATTAACTCATTCATGTACTCTACCAACACTTTTGCTGCCATCTACGAGTCTGCTGGCTGGGCTTTCCCAGTCCCCTACTACAATCACACCCATCAGATTCATATGCACCATCTTGGCTATGAGATCATCTTCTGTGATCATCTCAAGTTTCTCCACCATGACTACATAGTGGGAGCTCTAGAACTGAACCACCTCTATGGGAACCCTGAACCCTGAGCTTTTGACAATGCTCCTTACCTCCGCTTCCTTCATTGTCACATGGACTCTTTCCATACACACCTCTTTCATCTCTGTTGCCCTGCTCAGTTGAATCCAGCTGAACAGAGCCTTCTTGACACTTACAGGAAGGATAAACACTTCATCAGGCAGCGATGCATCCAAAGGCTAATCAAACAAGCCTCATCTCAACATGAGCTTGAAGCCATATATGAAGGCCTTGGCACAAGAATTGTCCCAAGACAGCCTAGACAGGCTGCTGTGGAAGGAGATGCACATAAAAGATTTCACATACATCATTGACCTTCTCTTCTCCTCTTCAGTTTCTTCTACTTGGCCTTTGGATAGATACCACTACGGTACAGGTGCTTACTCTATGGAACTAGATCCTCCATATCTCAATTTCTTGGAACTCAATTCCCTATGTCAAAATGTTCACTATCATCCTTTTCATCCTTGTTTCAAACCACTTATTATTGTCTATCAAGGTTTACTTAGTGATATCACAATGGACAATCCATTCTTCTTTGAAGATCTCTACTATGATGATATCACACCAAGTTCTACATGAACTCGAGACCCCAGAACTACCTTTACAAAAGTTCTGAGACCTCTACCTTTATCACCTTCAGACAAGGACAAACATTGACATTTTTGGGAATCCAAGATAGGGAACCCCACAAAGAAGCAGAGGAAATGGAGACAATGGAGATGATATTTGGGACTAAAAAGGCAGACACCAGGACAGGCACCTCTGATGATTCATTCAGTTCCCTCTATTCAACCTTCCTATCTATCCTTAATTGATGACAATTGGACTGATGATTTTCCAGATCTCCCTTCATCTTTTCACAGATACCTATAAGCAATGACTTCCACTCTTCCCAAAGACTTCAAGATCGATACCACCACCTATGCCCAGGTCCCCATGCTTTTGGGAGAAAGCAACTACAATATCTGGGAGAAACACATGAATGGTATTCTCCAGATGCATGGTGTTGCTGGGTTCATAGATGGTTCTCTCACCTATGCTGCCATGACTACTGGGACAGATCAAGTCACCTGGAAAGTGCTGGACAAACGTGTCCATGGAGCCATGGTCACCACTCTTTCTGACAGCCTTCTGGCTAATGTCAGCTATGATTGAACTGATCAGACAACCTTTCCATCCCTGGCCAAAGCCCTCTGGGACACACCTTCGCTAACCTTTATAAGACTAAAGGCATCACTGGCCAATTTCATCTCTTCCATAAAGTTTCCAACCATCGCATCTGCCCTGCTCATGCAGGAGACGACATTTCCTCTATCAATTCACTCTTTGAGCGCCTGACTGCTGCAGGCCTCAATATTCCTCAATCTCTTCGTGCCATGATCATTCTGAATCAACTCCCTCCAAATTACTTCTAACTCACTTCAACTCTCACTGCTACTGTTGAAAAGGCCAACTTTACTGTTGACCTTGTCACTGCCAAGATACTTGGTGAAGCAGATTTTCATGGAGCCATTCAAAATTGCCCTCCTCTTACTGCTAGGATCTCTGAGGTCCAAGCAAAACCTTCTAGCTCTTCAACTATGATTCATTGTGGTCCTCCTCAGAATAATACCTGGAGACCACAGATCCCTTCTCATATGAATCAACCTTCTGGATCATCTTTCCAGAAGAGACCTAATGTGTGGAAGAACCCACATAACAATTCAAAGCAGAAGAAGAGACAAGCCTATCAACAACGAAAGGCTAAAGGGAAGGGAAAGACTCCTGCCTCTGCTCATCAAGTTGATGGCTTTGTCAATTAGGTGGAAGGTAATGGTAATGAAGAAATAACCCCAGATGAGTCTAGAGACCTTTGTGATCGCTTCATGGATCACTTAGAATTTTCACCAGAGGAAATTTCCCTGGACTACAGTGATGAGTCCATGTTTGTTCATACAGGTTGGGCAAACTCCGAACATGAGGAAACTGTGATGGATATGGATCTATCCACGCAGCCCTTTTAATCCTGCTCCTCCTACTCAACCCACAGGGGATGGAGCACAGTCTCAGCATAGTGGGAAGAAGAAGAAAAAACTGGTGGTGAAGTTATCACTTGGAGGTCTGGTTTCTGGAAGAGGACATTTTGGTAATCATGCTGGTCTTGATAAGGTTGCTGTTAAGAGTACCCCTTTACTCCTTCCCAAGCCCATTTACAATGTGCTTGGAGAACATCTTCCAGGGGCTACTGGAGATTATAACTTGTACTCTGATTACCGCATCCAACAGACAATAGATGGCTATGGTTCTGATTATGTTGCTGCTGTGATCAAGGGAGATCAATCATCATTTTCCCAGTCTCATTGGATGGTTGATAGTGGAACTACTGATCATCTATCTCCTTTCATAGATGACTTTGCACATCTTGGCTTGACTACCAAGTCAGCCACTGTTGCAAATACTGGCTCAATGCAAATGATTGGTCCTGGGACCATCATACTTCAACAGATATATCCAGATCAGACATTTCCTCCGATTACTCTGACAAACGTTTGGCATGCTCCTAAGGCTTCCAATTGTCTTTTGTCTATTCTCACTTTAACGATGCAGGGATATCATTGTGAGATCTTAGGGGATACTACCAACATTTGGAACAAGGCTGGACTGTTGGCAATACAGGCTTCAGCCTTATCGCCATCCAACAAGTTGCATTGGTTTCAGTCATCTCAGATTACTCCTGATGCTTCTCTTGTTGCCACCCTCTTGGATCAATCCTCTCTTTACCTATGGCACCAAAGATTTGGACATCTATCTAGGAATGCCCTTCATCAGGCTTTCAGAACCACCTCTGGTTCACCTTCCTCTTCATCCTTTTCACCTTGTAAAGGATGTGCTCTGGGCAAAATGCCTTCCTCCTTTCACTCCACTTCTTCCAAGCGAGCTGATCATCCTCTGGCTCTGGTTCATACTGATCTTATGGGTACTATGCCTGTAACTTCTTGCTACCATGCCAAGTACATCTTAACTTTCATTGATGATCATTCCTCCTATGCTCTGCTTGCTTTTGTCAAACAGAAGAGTGCTGTCGCATCTCATTTCCAGAATATGGTTCTTTGGGCTGAGAATCTTCTTGGCTCAACTATCACCTCTATTCATTCTGATTGAGGGGGTAAATTCCTGGCTGGAGAACTTTGCTCGTTCTTCACGTCCAGAGGTATTACATACTTAACATCAGTTCCCCATATACCTCAACAGAATGGTTGTGCAGAGAGATTCAATTGAACCATCATGGAGAAAGCTCATGCAATGCTTCACCATGCCTGCATGTCATAATCCTTTTGGCAAGATGCTATGTCCACTGCACTTTACATTTACAATCATCAACCTATTCATCGAGCTAAGTGGAAGACCCCTATAGAGCTATTCTCTGATAAAGTACCAGATGTTTCATATTTTTGGGTTTTTGGATGTAAAGCCTATGTCCATATACCTGATTTGAAGAGAAAGAACAAGTTATCCCCCAAATCTATCAACACAAGAGACATGCTATTACTGATTCACCTTCTACTGATCCTGATCCATCTCCACAAGGACCACGAGTCTGGTTACCCCCTAGGCAACAACCTGATGAATCACTAGTTGAATTTCATCAGAGATCACATCAGCACCATCCTACTCAGGATGAGAGATCTACCTTTAGACCACCTGCTGAAGTGAGGTGATCCAATCAAAGACAAATACAAAGGATCTTGCCTAATAATGCCTATGATAATCGCCCTGTGATGGACATTGAAAAAGACCTTGATAGAGGACTCCCTGGAATTCAGGAGGAGCAGAATATGCATACCTCTGATCGAGAACCCACCAATAATGCTGATCTTGGTGAGATGTATAGTTCTCAGTGGATTTGCCACCATTTTTCTATGGCAATTAACTCTGCACCTATTGCTGTTCCCTCACACTATAAAGACGTCTTCAAGATGTCTCTAGAGGAACAGAAGCAATGGAAGGTAGCAATGGAGGAGGAGTATAGATATCTTTGAGATAAGCGATGGTCGCAAAAAGGCTCACTTTGTAGCCAAGGGTTTTGCCCAAGTCTTCAGAATTGACTATGAAGAAACCTTCTCTCCAGTTGCTCATTTTGAGACTGTTCATCTCATTCTAGCTTTAGTAGCTTTACATGATTGGGAAATCAAAGCACTGGATGTCAAGACAGCCTTTCTTTTTGGAGAACTTGACAAAGAAATATATCTAGTACAATCAGAAGGTTTTGAAGTTAAAGGTCAGGAGACCAAAGTCTGTCATCTTTGTAAGGCCATCTATGGTCTTAAACAAGCTGCCCTTCAATGGAACAAGCAGCTACACAAATCCCTTCTAGAGATGGGATTTCACTGAACTACATTCGATCCAGGAACCTATGTAAAGATGATCAGTCAGGATATAATTCTTATCCTAGTCTATGTGGATGATGTCCTTTTTATTGGAAGTAGTAAACCACAAGTCCTTGCTCACAAGAAGCAATTTATGAAATGATGGAAATCTCATGATCTAGGAGAAGCTACTGAATATCTTGGTATGAGGATTACTAGAGATCACAACAAGTGATCCTTAGTCCTAGATCAAACCCACTATATGGAGAAAGTGATTGAAAGATTTGATCTAGAGAACTGTAAACCAGTTACTACGCCTCTGCCAACAGGATACAATCCTAGCCCAAATTCAGATCAGGGATGTGCAGACCTTCGAAGTCATTATCAGTCGGTCATTGGATCATTGTTATACATTATGCTTGGAACTGAAACACTCTCAAGTAGTAATAAAGAGGATGATAGAAATAGACCGCTTGGGCCTTCTTATGAGAAGATACTTGGGTAGGAGGAAAACTCCAAGTTATCAAAGCTGGGGAGCCAGCCTTGACGACCCGGGGGTATATATACTATTCTATTGTATGTACATGTGTGGTCTATTTCTATAATAGGATATCGTACCATGATAAGGAGAAAATACATGATTGGCCTAGGAAGTCGAGAAGCATAAGCATGAGGCCAACACGAGGTGTGGCAGAATGGAAGAGAAGCATGTGAAACATAGAAGCGTACCATGCTGCACACATGAGGTGTGGCAGCTTATTAATGAAAAGAAGTTTAATAAAGAGAGAAGAAGTGCATAGCTTCTGACATGTGTTGGTGCCATGAGGCACGAGTCTAGACTGCTTAGTAAGCAGTCACGTGATACTTTAAGAGTTGAAACGACAAGTCTTGTTCTGCTTGGTGTGAGAACATCTTGCCATAAAGAGTAGGTTGAGAGTTCGACTCCCTCCTAGGGCAAATAATAGATCCCAGTGACTGAGATTCGTAACAGGAACCAGACCAGATCTTGCCTTCTCAGTAATCAAGATGTCACAATTCTCCTCTAATTCCTCAGAGGAACACTTGCAGAAGGCACTCTATATTGTGCACTATCTATCTTCATCAAAGAATCTCTGCATTACATATACTGTGAATGGATCAGAGAATGGCATTTGTGCCTACTCTGATACTGACTGGGCTGGTGACATTGAGACATCTTGATCCACCACTGATTATGCCATTTTCTTAGCAAATGGTATTGTCTCATGGCTTTCTAGATGACAAAGGAGAGTACATCTATCCTCTACTGAAGCAGAATACTGTGGAATGACCAAGTGTGCTAAACAACTCCAATGGATTTGCAACCTACTTGGAGAGTTACACTTCAAACACGGTCCATTTTCTCTATGTGTTGACAACCGAGGGTCAATGTTTCTAGCTTCAAACCCTGCTCAGAAAGGATGAACCAAGCATGTTCGCATTCCTGAACACTATATATGTGAAGCTATAGAGTTTGATGAAATCAAGCTTTATTATGTTCCAACTGTTCAGCAATTTGCTGACATCTTCACAAAGAATCTAGGCAGAGACAAGTACCAGAGTGGTAGGAAGTCCCTGACACTTCATCCATACTCCCATTCATAACAAGAAAGTGAGGAGGAGTGTTGAAATTAAAGTCCTAACTTATTAGGCTTTGATACAACACATCGTCTACTACACTTGTAGTAAGATGTGGTAAGACCATGGTATTCATTTATATCCATAACCATGTGTCTACAAGGGTCCTTGACATGTGTTACACACAGTCTAACCCTTTGTATTGAGTACACTTTCCTTATTACTCACAAATTATGCCATAATGACCTATTAAAGAAGTTTCACCTTCTTATGGTAGTTTGGCTCATTTGTTTGGTCTTATGTGCACTGGGCCACAAGAGGCATGAGTTTATGTGTCTATTAAATCGCGTTTTGGCCGCATTTCAGCTTTCTAAGCATTTCTCACTCCACATCACTTATTCCATGGGTTTCTTGATGTTTCCATGAGATATCCATATATAGAGAGCTCCACAGCATGTACAAACACCTGTGTAGCTATATAAACCCTGGGGATAGACCCAGGAGAGTAACAAGACACTTACTCTTGTCCCCCATCTTCGAACTCAGGAATATCTCTCTTCCCTTGCTCTACTATCTCTCTGTTAGCAAACTGCTCTACTGCTTGATGAGTCTCTCACCTAAGCCCTATTTCCTCTTGCCCCTGTGCCATTGGGATACCCTGCATTCCCAATAGAGTCTCATCTATCCCTTTCAGAACTGGTTCTTTCAGTTCTTAACACCTGGTGACTGGGTGACAATTACATCATCAATGATCTGATTGAACATGCTGCTGAAATCTTCAATGCATTTGCTGTGCACCACACATCTTGTGAAGGCCCATTCATGCAATGTGCTATTATTTATGTACAAAGCATTTATGTCCAGGAGATCTGAAGCCTTGCATCACAAGAAAACTGCCAGTTTAGTGCATGTAATCTCACTGTACAGCAACTAGAAGGATTCAGAGTTGATGACATCTCAGAAATCATGATCACAAGTGCACCTTGTGTTTGGGGCCTTCTCGAAGTCCTGATCTGGACACAGTCTAGAGTCATCTTATCAAAATAGAGATCTAAGATTGGTCTAGAATCATCTTATCTCTTATCTATAATGTCATAAGAGTCTGGAACACTCCAGAACACTCTTATCTTGTTATCTGTTATCTTGTGTCATCATAAATGACAGATAATCCTATTAACCAATAGGATATGATCTGCTTATCATGGATTACTCATGATGACTGCAGATGACTCAGTCTAAATGACTCATATCTGACTCATGCTGACTGATGGCTATTGATCCCACCAATAGCCTTTATCTCTCTTATCTAGTATATGTGTCACCCCTCTAGATTAGACAATATGTACATGATCTGTGCACATATCCTGTACATATATAAACCCCAGACTTCTGGAGGATAAATTCCCAGAGTCAGCAATACAGTCTTCACTCGGACTACTTCTACTCCCCTACCTTCAAAGTCCCCTCAGTAACCTCAGAGACAAAGGGTGAGTATTTCCCTCACTCAGTTCTTGCATCTTCCTTGCTGTGGACACTGCTCCTGGGTTAGCCTAGGAGGCAGAATCGACACTGCTTTCTTCAGTTGACTGGTGTGTCGAGTTGAACAACTTGTTTACAAAGGTAAAAAATGGCAGAATGGGGCCAAACCGCACTGTTGATCACATCCTTCTTGAATTGCCACTTGTTCAAGTCTACTGCAATGTTCAAGAATTAATCCAAATAAATTTTAAACACTCTCACTCCACCACCAAACATGGAGAGCCAGATATGAAGACAACATTTAAGGCTGTTCTTGACCAATTACTTGCAAAATCACCACATAGTGTATTACTAGGAAGAAAAACACATCATGAGATCAGTAACTTGTCAGACAAAGGTCTCGATATGATGGACAAAGCAGAATTAGTCAGAGAAGAGACATCTGAAGAAACACAAGGAAATAGCCATGACTCAGAGGTTGATCAGACCGCATTACAGGACATAGTGGTTGAATTACTATCGTAGTTCTACTTTGTTTTCTTTCTCTGAAGTATTGGCAATTCGGTTCACAGAATGTTGTGGACAGATGCAGTTACGTGCTATGAAGTGCAGGTTAGTTGCTAGTTGACACAATGGAACCAGTATACAATGAACCATTATGTCCTTCTTGACCACACAAACTGCACTTCATGTGCCGCTTCAGGGATGGTAGAAGAGGGGGCTATTTGTCTGTGGGTACATTATAACTGGTAGACAAAATTCTAAGAGGCGTGGAGCAGAGTAGTGACAGAAGCAGGGCAGCATGCCTCTGGACAACCACAAGGACTTCTTCTCCAAACCTATCAGCTTTGCACCATGATGTCTCCTTTCGAAGCTCTTGAACAGTCTGTAGCTTGTGATGGTGAGCACAGTCAATGATGTGGTTCACTATAGAGTTTGGCATGATGAGAGAGGGCCCATGATCGTTGAGGGCAGGCCAGCCATATACTTCTGCCGTCTTTGTTTCTTGCCAGTCACCGAGTGCAACTTTAAGCTTAAAATCTGAATCCATTGTGTACTTGGTTTCCTTTGGGATATGTGAGAGTTGCATATTCGTTGATCTTGATTGGCTCACAGTGACCGGAGTAAGAAAGTGGGAGGGATGATGGAGGTCACAACAAATGGAGGGTTGTACAATATGGCAGCAGATACAACCGTGAGGTTTACTTGGATCACACACAAGGTGGCCCAAGTCTGAATGAGGATCAAAACAAGTATATAGTGCCATAGAGAGAAGTTTCCACCAACTATGCCATTGTCAAAGCACACGTCAAATACTTTGCGATGACAAGAGAAATCTGGTCAGTTCTCTGCATTGATCAAGTAGTCCATTGCTGGCTCAAGATCTCGTTTCCATTGCTTGCTGCCATACCCAGTCTTTTTCTTGCTGTGATGGACATCAAACATAGCATGAAGCAATGCATCAACCCCTAAGCATGTTGATGGCTCACTGCAAGCTTGAATCTCGGCTGGTATTCATCCCATTCCTTTCATATCTTCTACACCACTATCTGACTTATTCTTGTCAGGAGAACCATCTGCTTCTACTTTCCTATGGCCCTGGAATAACCTGACTGCAGGAGTATTGACTTCCAACCCACGTTCACTGTTTCTATTGGATGGGCATATCAGTTGGCATTTTGCTGGTGGTCCGTGAGTGTTTTGTGTCTTTCTTTTCCAACTGTCCTCCCTCTGCGTTTTTCTAACAGCTTTTGCCACCTGTTCATCATCAAAATACTCCTTTTCAGCAAGGAGCAAGGCGGTGCCAGTAAGAGCCCTGTTTCGCACTGCATGACCAAAGTGCTGCCATAACATTGGCAATTTGCAGGTTGCACACCATTGTATAACAAGCTGGATATCAGGTACGTCCAATCCCTCGAAAGTGGGCATGTTAGCACCTGGATTAAATGATATTTCAGAAATTTTACCATTCTGAACGATGACATTGTAAACAGCCCCCATGTTTCTCCCTTAACAAGATTTGTGACCTCAGTCTCCTTGTATGTCATCAACATGTCTGCATTAAACCATTTGATTTTCCCCCTCAACTCCAGCAGTAGCCGCAGGCACAGTGCCCACACAGCATTAATTGACTCGGAGATATCATTGAAAAAAACCAGAAATTTTGGTGGAGGGGGATCACTGACTTTGAAGCCATCTGGAATCAAGAAGAAAAGGTCAGCGAAACTTGACAACGTGTTTGTAAATTTCCTGACACCAATTTGGATGTTAGGTCAATCGCTGGAGCAGCAGACAGCCACCATTTTGTTGTGATGTATGTGAAGAAGGTGTGTAATATCATCCAATGCATTCTTCGTGAGCGTAGCTGATGTGATAAGCAAGGGGATGTTGTCTGGAAGAATATATTGTAGCCGGCTGAGCTCTCGGTATTCCAGTCTGAAGTTTCCCCAGTCGGTGATACAGTGTGCCTCATCAATAATTATACTTATTAGGTGAGATGTGAATAGCATGTTTTTGAAAAGCTTTTGAAGGGTCCGTTTGTCTTCATAAGTTGCTCAGGGCTGACTATGATCGTGCAGTAGTAGAATGCACTTATTGCCTGTTGGACATCATGGTAAGCTCATTTGTATTTTACTTTGAAGCTTACCTGGAAATTTTTTGTAGTTGCAGACTTGGAATCAATAGAAATGGCACGAATGCCTGCATTCTCAAGTGACTGGGCATTTTGCTGCCCTAACAGGTTCAATGGTGTCACGACAATTTGAATGCCATCCAGGCAGAACAGAAGGGGAATCCAAAAGGCTAGTGTTTTTCCCATTCCTGTTCCTGCCATGCAGATGACATCTTTTTCACCTTTCAGTATAACCTCTGCAATCTGAGCCTGCCAGAGGCATGGTCTAATTCTGAAAACTCGAATAGCACATTGTCAGATCTCAGATAATGATGGAACCTGTGTTTGGGTAATGGGTGCCGCATTGGCGGCCATGCGGAAATAGAGGGATTGGGCGGTGGGATATGCTACAGCGATGTGGTCACGTCAAGGCAAATAAATTCCTATGTCTACCACATAAAATGTAACCCTAAATTCGGTTTGTGTGTTTGTTTTCCGAGTTCCGCTCTGTGGCTCTGCAGTGGCAGTGACTATTTACAAATGTTTTCTTCCAGCCATCGCTGTGAGTGTGAGGGAATTAAGGTTGGCATTCTTTGAATTTGTGTATAGCCACTCGGTTTTTGCCAACCACCATATTGGGATACCCTCACTCTCACAGTGATGGCTGGGAAGGAGCCTGGATTCCAGCCACGAACAGGGGCACAAGAACGTCACTCGACCCTTTTGTTCCCGTCCCACCCCCGCCCCACCATTGTCTCCCTCCACCAGCCTCCGAATCCAACAGCTATCGGCAGTGACACACAATTTACTGATGGACAACGAGCATGAGCATGAGCGCAGTGATGATGGAGATGGAAACACAGAAGATTGACAGCCATGTCAGGACAGTCATGAGAGAGATGGTCGAGATGCCATATGAGGCGAACGATCTGCAAGTCAGTCGGCACATTCAATCAGAGGATTGGACTGACGTATGCATGCCACTTGTTCCGCCCACAGTGAAGGCAGGCATCATGATGAGCTCGTTGTGATGGTCCAGCGACAGGCCGAGTGGTGGCCCTAGTAACCCACCTCGGACAGAAAGTGCCGATTCACTAGTGGACCACATGCGTGCCATGCTCCTGAACCACATGTTCGGGTTCACGAAGGAGGTCGTCATCGTGAGGACAACCAGCTCCTGGGCCACCAGTGGCCCTGGAACTCCTGCTGGACCATCACCTTGATCCCAAAGCATGGCGGACGAGGATGGTCGCGCTGAGCGGCACCAGCGGCAGGACATGCAGGGCAGCTCACAGGACGATGATGACTCAGACCGTCCCATCACCCACTACAACCCCTCCTTATCATGATAATTGAATGTGGTCGATGTCAATTTAGATATAATCAGTTGGAGGTTCCACACCGCGCCTGAGAAGATGATCGTTGGCCCTGTGCAAACAACAATCAGCTCATGAGAATTGGCATGGAATGCATGAGTTTGAATATATGGGAGCCATCCTTCTCATTGACTCTGGAAAATGGTATGCGATGGCTTGGTTGCATGCTTCTTCTGTGGAGCTTTCTTTCTTCACCTCCAGAATCACACAACAGGAATCATTCTCCAAAACACAACCGTCCATCTGATAATTTCCTGTCTGGCAAGCCTAAATCCTTGTAGTACTTCTTAACAATATCAATGAAAGCCTTTTTGCGTTGCTTTTCCGTCTCCATCTTCGCGAACTTCTGGATGAGATCGTTGTCATTGGTTTTGGCACTGACAGTCTCGCAGTCGCTCAAAAACTGCTCAAAGACGGGATGGAGTAACCTGAGAGGAATGGTACATTGTTCATGATAAGGGCGACAACACAATACCGCATATGTCCCCTTGTGTTGTTGTTTTTTGAAATCATACGATCTAGCTACGCTAGATGCTCTTACTGATTTGGCACACTTCAAAATTTTCTTGCATACTTTTCCCACATCAAGAGCTTTTGAGCATGTTTTTGTGCTAATGTCAGTTGTTTGGAAATCAATTAACCAACCATTATCTGTTTTCTTAGGATCACCCAGATAGAATGAATCATTGTATTTCCCAAATTCTGGTTCATATGGGCTATCATGGTATCCACGATCACCATCATGTTCATCCCATACTACAAGGTCATGAGAATCCAGACCATGTATCCAGGTGCCATCCAATCTCCTATCTGATTGAGTGGAAAATCCAACTCTAGGAGATTTCTTCTTCTTCTTTTTACCCTTTTTCCCTTTCTGCTCCTCCTGAAGTGTGATCCTGATATCCAGAAATGCACTTGAGATATCCAATTGGACATTCAATTGTTTAGGAGCTGTTTTGACAAGTAAGAAAGGGTCGAAATGGATTATTGGATTGAAATATGTTACCGGTGGTAGCAATGGACATTCCATTGTCACCATCTTCATTCTCACTCCATCTCTTCTCTTCTTCTTTGACATCTTGAAATCTGACATGTTTGCTGGAAGATTCAGCTTTGGGAATCCAGGTGTCATTAATGTCTGGGAAGGAGAGTACAATCTCTTGTTCTTCTTCATCAGATATGAATGTTTGAGCAGCAAGTGCTGTGTTCATGGTGGCAGATTGGAGATTGCACATATCAAATGTGGTTCCTGGTTTGAAAGATGCAAGAGGATCATCCATCTTGACATCTTCACCAGCTTCCATAGCCATGTTGGCACTGTTGCCCTTTTTTGCAAATTTTCCTTTTCCTTTTCCTTTAGCTCCAGTGGTGGGTTTCTTTGGGAAAGGCTTCTTCGCACCAGGATGGTTTGAAGAGTAACCAGGATTCAAAGAGTATCCTGGTCTTAAGACACAGTTTTCCTCTGCATGATTGGAAAATCAACAATACTTGCAGCGAGGTAACTTGCCAGTAGAAGCCTTTTTGATTGTAGAGACCCTGTTTGCTTGTGCAGGGCTTTCTGCAACAGAAGCACGAGCGGTGGGGGAAGGATTATGGGAAGGAGCAACTTTTGATTGTTCATATTCTGCCATGATTTTTGTGGTGATTTTGTCCACAGTGAAATCAGCAGATGTGGAAGTATGACTGATGACAGTCATAAGAGATGACATTGTGCGAGTCATCTTGTGAACCAAGAGCATAGTCTTGATTTCTTCAGTGAGGGTAAGTCCTGCACCTTCAAGACGAGCAAAGAGATGTTGAAGATTGTGGAGATGGGGAGTAGGGTCAAATCTTGCTTTCTGTGGCATTGAGGAATCCAACACTTCACAGAAGAGAGAAAAAGTCCCTGTAGGTCCAGTCGGAGCAAAGGCATCTTTGATGGCATCCCAGGTCCTTTTTGACAATGCTTTATCAGCATTGACAGCAGTTCCTGTGATATATTGTGTGGGAAGATAATTTTGCAGGTTTGTGGTGATCTTAAGACCGATTGTGCCCAGGGCTTGTTGATCTTGCTTCTTCCAGAGAAGAAGATCTTCATTGGTAACAACTGGAGGTCCAGTTGAAACAACAGGCATAGAAGAAGTTCCTTCTACAATGTCTCAAAGTCCCTGTAATCTTAGTGCATTTCGAAGATGTAATGACCATTCTGAATAGTTCAAAGGTTCTTTAAGAATGGGAATAACAGCAAAAAGAGATCTTGAATCGGAAGACATAATGTTTGAAATCTAGATGAAGAGTGAGTATTCTACAATTCATCAAGATAGTTCCAAGAAGAAAGGTCAGGCCAAAGGGCCTGGTAAGAAGGGTTTTTCTTTAAACATTTTCTGTGTGCACAACGCGAAGATTTGTAAGGAGGAAAAGTAGGATGAGTGTCAACACAATGAACATGAAAATCAAAGCTATCAGCGATTGTGAAAGGAAAAATGTCAAGGAAATCCTCAGACATTTCTCCTTCTTGCATAAGAACATTTTCTTCCATTTCTTGTAGACCAAGGTCTTCAAAGAAATGGTAATTCTCCATCATTTCATTGTCCAGAAGGTTAAGATAGTGGCAATCCAGCACATCTTTCCAAAAAGAATGGACAAGAGGAAACTTTCCTGGAAGAATTTATTCATCTTAGCAAAGTCGCTTGGTGGATCTATTCTCAATAATCTTTCCACTTTCCTCTCTATATCTCTTGAGTAGGTTATCCTTCCCAAGAGAGGAGGTAGAGGCCAGGTCAGAGGAACCTGATCCTTGAGTGGAAAGTAGGAGATACTCTTGCCCCATCTGTTGAGTGCAATCGCCTCCGGAGCTTGAAGACAACTCGCATTCTGAATCCTCATAAGAGAGGAGACCAGATGATTCTTCTTTTCTTCCCATAATGTCATTGCAGTGGGTGAGATGAGAGAATTCTCGAAGGGGTTGGAGTATCACCTGGCTTTCTGGGATAGGTTGACTGATGTCAAGTCCTGATATCCAGATTTGCATGCGAACTTTTTGAAGTTCACTTTTGAGGTAGTTCTGTGCTTTGATCAGTGTCATTCTTGTGTGAAGGGCACTTTCCATGTATTTGGTCTGTTTCCAGACAAGCCTCCATTGTTCATCCATGACCTTATTCCAAGATTGCTTGGTTGGGACATCTCAGAACCATCTGTTGAGCTGCATGAGTGTCCATGCATCCTCCTTTGTCTGATAAGACAAAACATCATCTGTGTCAGATGGTGCATAGGAGTAAGCCCAATGGTTTAAGAGGGGATATTCTTTGTCACCTAGTCTATCTTCTCTGAAGCAAACAAAGTAGGGAAGGAGAGGGTGAAATTTAGACGTCATAATTTCAACTCCTTCTCCATGGATGAAGTTGGAAAAGGTGTTGTCATAGGTGGAAACAGGAATAGGGAAACCAGCATATTCCAAGACAGAGGCAAGAGGTTCATAGCGAAAGGAATGGAGTCGGACCAAATCTTGAAGAGAACTAGATGGTTGTCCATCTATGTTCTCCCTATAAGTCCACATTATTGATACTACCCTCCCTGTTAGATAACAGTTCTTGGGAGGGTATCAGACTGTTGTTTGGTCAATTGGGAAGCTCTCCAGCATCTGAGGAGTGTACAAGTGTGTGATCCACAGAGCTCGCAGATGCCCATCTAGCAGGAACAGATCTTGGTCGAGGAAGCAACTGGATGGGTTGGCTTCCTGGTGCCAATGGTCATGTATCCTGGCTTGGTATTGGGAGAGGGTTGTTATGGTTGCCATGAACTCTGCTCCTGCTGGTAACATTTGAAAAGTGGGTCCCAGATTTACCACGTCTCGAGGAACGAATTGGAGTTTGCCCAGATCCTCTAGAAGAGGTTGGCAAGGATGATGAATGGTGTTGAACTCGTGTGGAAGAGTTCTTCTCTTCTCGTACTCTGCCTCCCATATGTGACTGCATCCTCTGCACTTGGTGTGGTCTATGAGGTGCACTTGTTTGCAAGGCATTTCTGGTATTGTGACTGAGGTGGTTCCACCAGTTGTTATCAGAGAGAGTATGATTGAGGATGTTCATCAGATCATTATCAGATAGGCAAATATGGCCCATATGAAGGATGATCTCCAATTCCTCTAAGAGTAGTCTCTCCAAAGTTGGAGAGTCTCTGGAAGTGTTAAGGAACTGATCAATTCATCGTATAGCTTCACTTTCAAGGTCTGTCTCGAGACGAGAGTACCTTGGAGGTGGCTGTTGTGATGGTTGATTGTCCTCATCTATTACAAGTGCTGGTTCTACCCACATACTTATTCCTTGATTCAATCCTTCCTGACTAGGGGAAATCCTCGAAGTCAGATTAGGATTGAATACAACCAGTCTAACTGGTTGTACTTGAGCTGGATAAGGAGTTGGTTGTCTATGGGGGGTGTTTGGAACAACAGGTCTTTCCCAGATGGAATATCCATCTGAGTAGATTCTTTGAACGAGTCCAATACACTCTGCAACAGAGTGAACCTGTTGGAACAAGTGTTTCAAATCACTAGACATTGCCTCTATCCAAGCTTGAGAAGAAAAGGATAACCCATAGGATTGTGGCCTTATCTCCTCTTGAGGGGTAAAGTGTACCCTCTCAGCCATAGGCTGAGAAGCATGATGTGAGACAGGGACACCACAAGTAATTCAACCAGATCTGAAAGCTCCTTGAGAGTGTTACAATTCGCGTATACCCCTACTCTTTTCTCTTCACTCTCACCCTAGTTTTCCCTACAGACATTGCTCTTGCTGTTCGAGTCCCACCTGAGCCACTTTACTATCTCCCTTTTTCTCTTATCTTCACTTACCTATTTAGCGTGACTCATCCGCAGTACCTGCAACTGTATTGCTACCAATATCTCTGACTTGCTTCCCTTCTTCGCGATTCCATCGCATTCTACTGTCGAGTCATCTCTTTTGCACTCCGCTTCATTCTCCCTAGACTTGCGTATATAAACCCTTAGATACCCTCGATGTGTCCCTAAGTTAGACCTACCCAAATCTACCTTGATCATTGATTCCCCTCGGGTCCCCCAGTCCTCACCTTACTGTTGAGTAGGTGCTCCCCTTGTTCCTTCGTCGTCGCATCACCTAGCAACTCCTTCGTCCCTGCGTCACAACATACATTGACCAGGTCAACAGCTCACGACATACCATTGAGGCTGAGGATAGCGGATCGCCCATCTATCAAACCCTTGCCACATCAGCTGAATAGCGACGTTAACGTCCCCTCGCCCCTCGTCACTCTGGTCTACGCCTGAGCATAACAGAGAGCCTCCATGACTCTGATTGTTTCGTTGCATCACACACAAGAAAGAAAATAAAGAAAGTAAAACAAAGAAAATAGCTTACTGTTGTTGTGGCGAAGGATGATTTCTTGAGTATCCAAGAAAATAGAGCAGAAGTATCCTGAACTCAATAATCAGTCCTTGTCCACAATAGTTGGTTTAATAGACTGCCTATAAAGAGAACTATTGCCTGTGTTCTCTGCAACCAGGTCAAAGAATCTGGGCCTTATTATCCCAGCATCCTCAGAGAGCATCCACCAAGACAGTGTCAGCATCTAGAGTGCTTACTAAGGGTCTAGACCCCATTCATGCTGACCTCTATGAAGTCACTCCACCATTGGTTCGGACTCAATGTCTTTCTGCTGTCTGAGTTCAGAGAACTACAGAGGGCTGAGGTGCAAATGACCATACAGACACCTCCAGACATCAGGAAAGGGGTCTGTGCATGTGTGCCCAGAGTTTGCCACCACCCTGTCAACAGACCATAAGGGGGGCTTTATCTGTCACCAGATGTATCAATATTCAATGCACAAGCTTCTCCCCCAGGTGGCAAGGTAACAGCTGTGGATAGTGCTAGGCATTTTCCCCATCTGCTTCTAGTATCCTTCACCCTTGTGGTACAGACATCGAGTAACCTACACCAATGTTGAAGGTTAGTCCTGACACTGCACACCGCCTTTAGCAGGGCTCATAACCCGAAGAGAGCAGTGTCGATTCTGCCTCCTAGGCTAACCCAGGAGCAGAGTTCACAGCAAGGAAGATGCAAGAACTGAGTGAGGGAAATACTCACCCTTTGTCTCTGAGGTTACTGAGGGGACTTTGAAGGTAGGGGAGTAGAGGTAGTCCAAGTGAAGACTGCATTGCTGACTCTGGGGATTTATCCTCCAGAAGTCTGGGGTTTATATATGTACAAGATATGCGCACAGACCATGTACATATTGCCTAATCTAGAGGGGTGACACGTACACTAGATAAGAGAGATAAAGGCTATTGGTGGGATCAATAGCCATCAGTCAGCATGAGTCAGATATGAGTCATTAGACTGAGTCATCCACAATCATCATGAGTAATCCATGATAAGCAGATCATATCCTATTGGTTGATAGGATTATCTGTCATTTGTGATGACACAAGATAACAGATAACAAGATAAGAGTGTTCTGGAGCGTTCCAGACTCTTATGACATCATAGATAAGAGATAAGATAATTCTAGACCAATCTTAGATCTCTATTTTGATAAGATGACTCTAGACTATGTCCAGACTCGTTCTGTGTCTTAAGAAGCATGTGATCATCCATGTGATCAAGTCACATGTGTCCGATGTCATGTGATAAGATTCACATGAACATGTGATCACTTTTCTTTCAACACCACTCACACTACAATGTACACAGCCTATGTGATTGCTTCTCCTTGCATGTCTGATCAACCTGGAAGGGATTAAGGCTTCGGCTGTTGAAGAAGTCAGACTGGTCTTCCTCCGATTGCCAGATGGCATTGCATGGTGCCTGCTGCCCCTTACTTAATCGTCATATTGAAGTTCATCATAATACAAAAGTTCACGAACCCGAGTTGCTTCACATCATTGCTGGCAATTGCACAAGCTAAATTTGAGAAATTATCTTTTGAGTCGGACGACACTGTATCACTATCGCAGGATGGCTACTGCGATCTGAATCCTGAGTGGAGAAGATAAAGCCGAGCAATCAATCACGAACCATTCTGGGGTTTTTAGTCTCGGAACGTTGACACTGACAGAGAAGAAGTGGAATCAAGTTGAGCACGTCACAACTCGCTACCTCGACTCCCATCCTATGCACTACGTATCCTTAAAAATTGTACCCAGCCGTCTTAACATATATTCGTCGTGGTCTCTCGAAATTTCCCCCCCGTCTACAACACCCTCAGGCCGGTTGATCTCCGTGGTATTGACATACGCTGGGTATCGTACCTCTCCTTCCGAGCCTGCCCAATCAAAATCAATGAATCTGAAATCCATCTCGTTAGTTTTGGATACCATGATGTTCACATCACGAATGTCTCCATGCACATAGCCAGCTTCGTGGAACACCTCCAGCGTATTTTTTATGGACTCGTAAACGGCTCGGGACAGAGGTCGCGTGGATTTCGCTGCATCCAAGAGGGTTTGGTAACCAATCAGAGCGTCTTGAACAACCATAATGAACTCGCCCACAAGCTGAGTGCAACTTCGCAAGCCTGGGGCGTGCTTATTGTCTGCCATGAACCGATGAGCATCCTCCGAGTAGGTATGGCAGAATTTAATGCATATTTGCTCATGACTGCCGAGTTCGGTCCCGAAAAAGATGAGCTTTTTCTTAACAATGTGTCTGTTGTATTTGAATTCTATCGTTTTGCCGTCTCGATCGTAGCTTGTTGGATACGGGAAAAGCGTAGTGGTTTTAGGATCAAGACCAGACCTAATATCGGTAGACGAAGGCGCAGATTCGGGTCTAGGTTTTCCTTTGCTCGAAGATTGGGAGCTGGATGCAGGCCTTGTGACCACCCTCGATCGAAGCTTCATCACTTCAGATTCTGTCGCATTGGTGGGTCCCAAGCCTGCTTCAAGTGGCTCCTGAAATGGATTAGGCATAGGCCCGCATTCAGGAACAGTTTCAGTTTCACGTACTGATTTGGGTTCGGGTGCAATTTCGTTCGCCACTGCGGCTGTCGCCAATCGAGGCTCCCTCCCGCTTTCACTTGAGTTATCGGAAGGCTCCGGCTCCTTCAACATTTGGTAGTATTTCCTAAGGGTGGCGACCGCATTCCGAAATGCTACCAGATGACGCGCCACGCTTTTCTGCTTAACACCCTCCTTATCGTGATAATCGAACGCGGTCGATGTCAATCTAGATATAACCGGTCGGAAGTTCCACGCCGCACCCGAGAAGACCATCGTCGGCCCTGTGCAAACAACATTCAGCTCGTCAAATAATCAGAATCATAATACATCCCAGCCACTAACCGGTAACCACCACCAAAAGGCACGGAAGACATGAGTTCGAATATATGGGAGCCATCCTTCTCGTTGACTCCAAATAGTATGCGATGGCTTGGTTGCGCGCTTCTTCTGCGGAGCCTTCTTTCTTCACCT
>JBBPML010000318.1:0-29548 GCA_038090275.1 Austroboletus novae-zelandiae | reverse complement strand
ACTTTAAGAGTTGAAACGACAAGTCCTGTTCTCCTTGGTGTGAGAACATGTTGCCATAAAGAGTAGGTTGAGAGTTCGACTCCCTCCTAGGGCAAATAATAGATCCCAGTGACTAGGATTCGTAACAATTTCTCTACCCCCTGAAAGTGCTCATTACACTAATAAAGTACATACTGTATGGTATAAATAAACTGTGGGTAGCGGTGATGGGCCATCACCCTCATTGTTGTCTAGAGGGATGTTGGGATTTGTGAGTGCCAATGCACACCGCATCATCATTTCATTGACCATATGGCATTATCTGCACCCTCATCATCATCAGACAGATGTCGAGTTGGGAGCATTGGCACCGCATCATTGTGTCATTGGTGGTGTGGTGCTAGGTGCGCCATTGTGTTGCCTGCGCCCTCATCATCGTTAGACAGATATTGGATCAGGAGCACCAATGTATTTGTGGCACTGACGCTGTACTGTGCTGTCATCATTGGCCATGTGGTACTGGGCATACCATTGAGCTGCCTGCACCCTTGTTGTCATCACAGGGATGTCAGGTCAGGAGTGCAAACATGTTTGTGGCACTGCATCATTGTGTCATTGACCATGTGGGGCTAGGTGCATCATTGTGTTGCCTCACCATTATCAGACAGATGTTGGTGTAGAGCTCAATACAGCTCTAGGTTTACATCCAGGCTTTTCATGGCATCCCAACTCCTCTTCATTATCATCTGAGGCATTTATGCATTGCCCATGGACAATTCTGTAAGTTCCAAGTTGGTTTAGCATGCTCTGGACCGATTTCTTGTGCTCCAGCCGAATTCCCATGCCTCAGCCCATTTGCTGAAGCTTTGGACTGGTGCTCTTGCACTCCGGCCAACTTTCCTGCGCTCCGGAAAGTACTCAGTGGTTATTTACTTTCATTCTGGACCTTTTTACTTACTTTTTGAGCACTCAGTTATGTACTTATTTACAAAGTCTTGGGCATTTCCGGACTATAAAAATGATGTAACTAGCACTTTTTGGGACTGACTTCCGCACTACCTACTGCCTATCATATTTTCCGAACTACCTACAACTTTCCAAGCATTTTCAACTGACCAAAATCAACTTCTCATTATCCGAAAAATCCAAAACACACTCCGCACCTCCTGAACTCATCTGGCAGTCCACCTATCAATTCCCCTCACTCAATACTTCTCCTCAGACCCACTAGGAACCCCTTGGGATGAATCTCAGACCTCACATTCACATACAACAGCCTAGCTATACCCTGTTGACATTTTTAACTGCATGTGATCTTGTTCATGCTTATGTAATCATGTCATACTATTTTCACCTTGTCGTATACTTGAACCTCAGTGACTTTCACAGTTACTGAGGTGAGACCTTTTATCCTTTGCTCATTTCCTTAGTTAATTAGTACCTAGCTTCATATCTTAGTTTAAGTACTACCAATACATCTCATAGTGACTTCCACAGTTACTGAGCTTCATATCTTACTTTAGATTATGAGCCCCACCTTTGCTCATTGAAACTGCAAAAGAGAAATTGAAGAACTTCCCACTGAGCAACAGTTACCATGTCCACATATGTTGAGGAGAAGCTTCGAGTGCCCACACTGAAGGCAGATGGAAGCAACTGGATTTCATACTGGGAAAAAATGACTGTTGCTATTGAGTTGAAAGGTTATATTGGATATCTTGATGGGATGACAAAGCCACCTGTCAACCCAAGTGTTGGCAAGAACTCGACCTGGACACTGACCACTGCTGAGCAAAAGCAAATGGATGAGTACCCCACAAAGCATAGTGACTGGAGAAAAGAGAATACCTGGGTGAAGAATACTATCAACAACTCAATACCTGAATCCATCTACTTTTGTGTCAAAAATGAGCAGAGCACATGTGGAATGTGGGATGTACTCACCAAGCAGTTCCAGGACTGCTCAAAAATAGTCGCAATTGAGCTTCAGCACAAGTTGCAGAACACATGCTACAATGAAAAAGGGAACCTGCATGAGCATTTTGACAAGCTGCACATGATGTGGGAAGAACTGGCCTCCCTAGGAGAATTCTTGAATGATGATCAGTTTGCAGCTATCATCCTCAGTTCCCTCCCACCATCCTATGACACTCTTATTGCAACTACCATATCAGTGGCAAAGATAAACCAAAAATCACTTGCCCAAAGAACATCATGACTATCATGACTGATATATACAATCAGCAACAATCTTGATCAAAGAAGCCTACCTCACCAGGACAAAGTGACAGTGTCTACTCCACTACCAACTTAAATAGAAAGTCATTCTGAGGCAACTGTCACAAATGTGGAAGGAAGGGCCACAAAGCACAAGATTGTCAAAGCAAGGGGGACAAAGGAGACAAAAGCAGCAGCGGGTCCAAGAATAAAGGTGGAAAGGGAAAGCCAAATGAGAAAGCAGTGGCTGCATCCACTCAGGATAGCGAACCTGATGGAGTCTGATTAGCACGAAAGAGTGCTGACAATCCAAATCAACCACCTAAAGCAAGTGCCAATGTGACATCTTGGTCCGATACACCTAGTGACACTGCATTTGACCATGTCATGCTCACAAATGAAGAAAAAGACCAATCCACCCATACCATCTTATTCGATTCTGGTGCAACCTGTTACATGTCATCCTTCAGAAATCTGTTTATCAACTTCACCACAATCCCACCCAAGCTCATCACTGCCACAGATAAACATATATTTGAGGCTACTGGAAAGGGAAACCTACTAATCAAAGTTCCAAATGGCACCTCAAAGACTTGCATCCTTCTTAAAGATGTATTGTACACTCCACAGCTGGGTATAACACTTGTGTCCATAAGTCACCTTGACAGTGCTGAATATGCAGCACTTTTCCGAGACTCACACTGCAAAATCTTTGATGCCAAGAAGAAGCAGCTGGCCAAAATTCCAATTAGTCATGGTCTATATGCTCTAAAAGCACCTCATGCACTGTATGCAGGTGCCACTCACACTGCCAAACCACTCCACATGGAGGAAATTCATGCACAACTTGGTCACATTGTACCTGAGTCCATCCGCCAGATGCTGAAAAACAATGTCATCAAGGGCCTTACACTTGACCCTGCCCATCCATTCATGTCATATTGTGACTCCTATGAATATGGAAAAGCCATACACAAGCCCATTAGCAAGGTTCAGAACCCACCTCACAAAGAGAATTTTGGCGACGAGGTACACTCTGACCTCTGGGGACCATCACCTATGCTCACAAATGCATGTCAGGAATACTTCGTCACATTCACTGATAATTATATATGGTACACCATCCTACAAATCTTGAAATCAAAGGACAAGACATTCCAAATCTACAAAGAGTATGAGGCATGGGTGAAGACACAGCATAGCACAAAAATAAAGTGCTTATGCTCTGACCATGGGGAAGAATACCTGAGTGATGATTTCAGTGCACATTTATGCAGAAAAGGAACAGAATGTAAACTTACTATGCATGACACCCCTGAACACAATGGCATTGCTGAACGGCTCAATTGTACCCTCATGGAACACATCTGAATGGTCTTGCATGCCAGTGGCTTGCCCAAATTGTTGTGGGGCAAAGCCATCATGCACATGGTCTGGCTGAAGAACCAAACGTTGACATGTGCACTTGACAACAAAACACTCTATGAAATGTTGCATCAGTGCAAGCCCAAACTTCAAAATGTACCTGTGTTGGGGTGCCGAGTGAAAGTACACACCCCAGATGGCTCGAAACTTGACATGCAAGCTCAAGAGAGGTGCTGGGTTGGGTTTGATGCTGATAGCAACAGCTACCATGTATACTTGGAAGACATGCACTGAGTTGCTGTCGAGTGCAGTGTCTGCTTTGAAATGGCCAATTTGAGCACAACAGTGGCTGTGCCATGGCCAACCCATGTTGAAAATGAGTTGCATGCAGGCAAAAATGATGTTGCACTGATTGGAGGGGGAGAAACGATGAAAAATAGTGAATTTGATCAGTATGCAGGAGAGAATGACAAAAACAATGCAAGTGCACCTCGAAACCTCACCAACTCCTCTCAAATCGATCATCTCGGCCCCCAATTCAAATCACTAGCACCACCTTGTTGATTCAATCATGTTTGCATTAAATTGTCATATGTACAGAGGTTGCATACGGGTGAAGGAACTGTTGATGGCAAGTCAGCCGGTGCACTGCCACAAGGTGTGCAAATATGAAACACACCTGACGTGAGCAACCTCACTGCTGAACTTGGACTGTTGACAAGTGAGGAAGAGCTTGATGAAGACAACACCAACATTTTCGCCATGGTTGCAGCAACAGTGGATGTAGAGGGGAGTGATCCCATGGGTGTCAAAGAAGCCCAGATGAGACCAGACTGGCTGAAATGGGAAGAGGCGATGCAAAAGGAATTGGATGTGCTCAAGAATGCGCATATGTGGACTATCATTGAACGTCTGGTGAAAAATGTCAATGTCATTGGATGTAAATGGATATTCTGAATCAAATGAAATGCACATGGTGAGATAGAGAAGTACAAAGCATGGCTAGTCGCTAAAGGCTATTCACAGGTACACAGAGTTGATTACTATGACATGTATGCTTCTGTTGCCTGCCTTGCCTCACTCAGAACCATTCTAGCCATCACCGCCCACAATGACTCAGAGATCAACATTTTTGACTTCCAAAGTGCCTTCCTAAATGGCAAACTTGATGACAATGAAATCATCTACATGCAACTCCCACCCAGTCTCAAAGTTGACAAACACTTCAAACATCCAGTAGCCCTACTGCAAGTCACTCTGTACAGATCAAAACAAGGAGCATTAAAATGATACAAACAACTTTGCTGACTGCTCAAAAGTCTTGGATTCTGGCATGCAGAGTCTGACTGGGGTATTTTCTATAAGCATATTGGAATCGAGATATTGATCCTCACATCCCATGTAGATGGCTATACAGTGATTGGCAGCAACAAGATGTTGATCCACCAGTTCAAGGTAGATGTAGCCCAGCAGTATAAGCTCATGGACCTTGGGCCAATCTCATCACTTCTAGGAATGAAGGTCACATGGGATTGAATCACATGAAAATTGTCACTGTTGCAGAAAGCATACATAGTTGCTATTCTGGTGAAATTCAACTTTGCAGACTTGAAACCACTCTCCATCCCCATGGATCCCAATATCCAGCGAGCCCATGTAGTCATATTTTCCAAGGAAGATGGCCAACCTGAGTTGACAATTATCCAATGCAGACAGTAACCCCATGATGGGCCCGATTGAGCAAGGGAATAAAGATGAGCAGGCTCATTATGCAATGGTGAGGGGTATACTGGCAGGCCTGCCATTATGTTTGCAGTATAGATGGGCAGGCCCTCAATGAAGCTTGCAGCATATGTGGGTAGGCTTGTGGTAAAGGCTTCAATTGGACATGGGTGGGCCCCACATCGAATCACAAGGTGTAGGTGGCCAAACCCAGCATTGGTCGGGCCTGTAGTACTATGAGAGATGCAAATGGACAGGCCCATGGTATGGAAGAATACAGATGGGTGGGCCCACTGCAATATGAAATATGTAGATGGGCAAGCCTGCAGTATCAATGAAGCTGTAAATGGATGGGCCTGCAGTAATAAATAAAATGTAATATGACAGGCATGCAGTGAAGTGAGATCAAAACGGGTGGGCCCACCATGATGAGAAACATGTAATCAGGTGGGCCTGTAGTGCAGTGGACAAAGTAATCAAATGGGCCTGTGGGGGAGCAAGACACAGATTGGTGGGCCCACCATGATGAAAAACATGTAAATGGCCAGGCCCATAGTACTGCAGACAATTCAATTGAAAAGGCCCACAGGGCAGCAAGATACAGGACAGGTGGGCCTGCTGCAACAAGAAACATATAAATGGCCAGGCCTGTAGGTTGGTGGACAATTCAATCAGATGGGCCCATGGGGCAGCAAGATACAGATGGATGGACCCATTGTGACGAGAAACATACAAACAGGCAGGCCTCTAGTACTATGGACAGTGTAATCAGACAGGCCAGCGGGGGTGCAGGATACAGACAGGTGGGCCTATAGTACGGTGGACAATTCAATCAGACAGGCCTGTGGTGGAGCAAGACACAGATGGGTGGGTCAGCCATGATGACAAACATATGAACGGCCAGGCCTGCAGTGAAGCAGTACTCAGAAGGGTGGGCCCATTATAGCACAGAAATATGTATGCTGGCTGGCCTGTGGTATAGGAGGACATAGATAGGTGGGCTCACCACAATGCTGAATATGTAGAGGAGCGAGCCCACAATGCTACAGGAGATTCAAACTGACAGGCCTGTAATACAGCGGAGAGCAGATGGGTGGGCCACATTGCTATGTGAGATATTGACAGGACAGCCCATGGTAATTATTGGCGGACCCTGTGTGATGTATACAAATGGGCCTGTGGTACTGTGGGTGATTTCAATGAGTCTAACATTTCCAAACTGACAGCTGCTTTGTGACAGGCAAGTCAGTGGGCATCGATGGAGATGCATCAATGTGATCCTATGAGTTCACAATAAGCTGATTACAAGTGGTGTTGATGTAGCTGCCTGCCATTTGCAGTAGTTATAAATGTGCCAATCCCAAATATGGAACTACTTGAATGTCATGGGAACCAAATCGCAAATATATATGCAATTGGGAGCCTCTGCTTTGGTAGCATATTATAATATCCAGTCTCATATCTGATCTTATCATTCCTCCTATTTCTTCATCTCACCATGTTTTCTGAGCAATCAACTCCCGACTGTCCACCTTCCTCGTGTATGCTCCTCATGAACCACCTAGCAGTATACATAAGAGCAACTTTCTTAAGAAAGTTACATACCCTCCGTCCTTTCACAAAATCCAATCCACACATAAGCATTCCGACCACACTAGTTTGTGAGGCCGATCACTTAGTGGAAATATTAGTGGAGGCCATGCAAAATAAAAGTGCGCCCTTTAAATTTACCTGATATATATTGACAAGTCATATTAGTTGTTATTCGCAGCTATAATATTTCACAGGAGGCCAATGCAGTTCAGGGTACATCAAGACAAATCTTGAGAAATGATGAACACAGTACAAGCATGGCCATCTGCTTTTAATACTCTTATAGCAATCACCAACTGCTGCAGCATATATCACGCCAATAAAAAGGGCCTACCACAATGGTTCGACCTTTTGTTAACAATCAGCCAATATGAAGAACTCTACTTTAACCTCCCTTCACTGCAGATGAAGTTGAGATATGTGCCAGGAACCATGGTGGCTTTTTCAGGGTGGCTTTTATTACACAGGGTGGAAGAGGCAGATGGAGATCATGGTTGTCTTTCATGGTACATGCAGGACACTGTGCACAAGGCTTTTGGAGATTTTCCCTACAGCTATGCACATACAGTATAAGTCATATCGAAGAGACTTTGAAACAATCTTAAGCAATTTAAATGTGTGCAGTTCACTGAATCCTTTGTAATATTTAGACCAGTATACCATATTACTCATCCCGCTTCAGTAGTGCTAGAAGCATTTCCTTCCGCTCCCAACAATGCTTCACTTCTTTTTCCAAGTTCTCAAGTCTTTTTAAACTGTCCATAAATCTTTCTTCAAGTACTTCCTCCATATGTTCAATTTCTAACACTTGTGTCTGATGTAGTGGAGATATATCCTTTGGCCACAGATTCTGAGGAAATAATGGTTAGAGAGATAAAAATGAGAACCCTTGCTATCACACCTGAAAATATATTTCTCCCCATTTAAAAAGGGTGGAAATACTTGGGTTCTGCAATATGTTGTATTCCTCAGTAGGCTCCACATTCCACTAATCTCCAAGAAATAGATTTTTTTTGTCGGAATTGCAACCCAGAAAGAATGTTGGAATGTTTCTAGAAAGTTGGAACAGTTCAAGGGGAATTCCGCTAAGTTGTTCTAACAAGGCAGGCTTGTTTGGGTCAAATTGTAAAATAACGGGTTGACAAGTGGGCAGAGGCATGATAATTGATGGCTTTGCCACATACAATCTCTGGAAAGAAAATAACTATCTCTACAAATTTCGCATCATTATTGTCATGTCTCATAGATGAACTGAAAATGCACAAACTCTTCCTTCAAATGCCTATGCCAATTATTTGGCAAGTTCCCTGGTTCACCTCTTACCAAGCAACAAATGGAAGCTTCAGTGTGGCAGGTGAAATAGTAAAGTAAGAGGTATAGTTCGCTTTGGCTGCAGTCAAAGGCATCCATTGGTGTGTTTTCCACCATAACATTTGTTAGAGAGGTGGTAGAAGAACAATGAAACACAGTATATAAAATTTCCAATGCATCTCAGTTCCAGATTTGAACACTTTGCCTGAAACAATCTAGTTTAATGATGGGCTTATCCACTCCCACATGAAAGAGCATATTATATTTGAAATTATGAAAATATCTATTTATCCAACTCCCTAATTATATGCTGCAGTTCCGTCCGCTGTGCCCAACAATGGCACATATCTTTTCCAAAATCTTCAAAGCCAGTCATTGCATCCATGAATCATTCTTCCAATGATGATCACGTTGCATGAAGCTGTTTCAGGTGTTGGGCATTGAGCAGTGATGGATTATTGGGTCACAAGTTCTAGCCTCTGCAGTTAAAATGATGAATGTTGAATTGAAGGAGTAAATAACATATCTGAAAATACTTTTTACCCCATTGAAAATATTCCTGAGGTCTCTTCATCAGAAGGATATCAGTCATTTTTGTTAGTGTTTTTCTCCACCAATCTCTGATGAAATCTTCTTTCCAGCTCGCATCCCAGTCAGGTAAAAATGTTGATATGTTATTGACCACTTTGAAGCATATTGGATCCATCTTGAGTAAGTGCCCATGGAGGGATTTTGGTGAATGAGAAAAGTACTTGATGAAAGGTTGATAGGCAGGAGCTGGAATTGGGGTTGTGATGTAGGTGGCATACACACTTTGCAAAGTACATAGAAAAGACTGGAGGGGAAGCATAGTTGGAAGGAAATTGATTTCATAGCTTTAAAGAAATGTACTATTTCATATTTCACATGTTCGATCCATTGAAAAGGCAGTTCCTCAAACTTCTGTCCAATAAGATTCTTTGCCAAAGTTTCTATGCAGCAAGCAGTGAAGTAAAATCCCAGATGTAACAAGCTCTGGGAAATATGAGGCCAGGTTATAGTCATACTAGTGCACTCCATGGAGAAGATAGTAGTTATAGATAGAGTTTGGGAAGGGAGAGGCATAAGCAATGATTAATGTTGGTCATTCCACCACTACTTCACATGAATTAAAGAGGAATGTGAAATGTGAAAGTCATATATTGATTATCTAATCTATCTGCACACTATCTTATTCCATCTGACATTGATTCCTTAGCATATAGTAAATGGCAAACTGGTGAGCGGCATAGCAGACATGTCCATCTCTACCATTCCATATACTCTCCCTTTATAACACCTCCCATTCCTCCACTTTTCTCTGAAAAAATGCAACAGTCCATTGAAATTCCATGGAGACTGTTACGAATAGTCTCTGTGAGACTGTCATGTGCCCCTTGTGGGCTTATCTTATATGTCCTCAATGGAACAATGAATGCAACCCTCTACAGGCACATATATTTTCATTTCTCTTTATTCCTTTCTTTTATCTTTTATCTTATTGGGGGCACATGTCTCCCTATCTATCAGCATGCTTGCAGCATGTTGTTCATATATCATATTGTCAAATCAGCATGAGGCTTGCATCTATCCTTATCAGGGAAGACCCTGTATCCTTATCTATAACCTTTGACAGGTTTACACCCTAGACTATCAAGGACAAGCCTTGAGGATAACTTATCTATGATGTCATGGGCTAGACCCCTGCCATCTATTCCTATTATATCAAGACATGCATTAGACATGCATTCCATATCTATGCAACATGCCCAGTGCATGTATGCCAAGGAAGTATAAGTGTTCAGTCTGGGTCTGCAGGAGTCCAGTTACTTACCTTTGGAGCACCAGAGGTATTTGGTAGGGGTAGCGACTTCAGCTTCACCTTATGTGGTGTGCCCTTGTCAGAGTTCCAGGTTGCTGATTTACGCAAGGGTTGGATCAGGGGGTCAGAGGGTCAGAGGTGAGTCATCAAGACTCAGGTGAGAGAACTTGTTGATGAGCTCAATGATGAAGGGATCAGGAAGCAGAGACTAAGTTGATATTTGAACTGAAGAATGGAGTACTGAGTACAAGTGCTTATATATGGAGGAGTTCTGAAAGGAGAAAGCATCAGGGTCAGACATGGAGGAAACTAAGTACTGCTGCTGTGCCAGTTAGTCACACAGCCGGAGCTGTGCTCCTTACCTGAGCACTGCAGGGGAGAATGGAGACTATACTAGATAGAGAACAAGGAGACATAGGAATGGAATGTAAGTATAACGTACATGTGTCAAAGACTAATTGGTGATGGAGATAATGAACAGGAGACAGAGATGTCTGGATAAATGAAACAGGAGGAAACAGAGGAAATGGACTGGAGGGTGTCAGATGAGACAGGAGATGACTTGGTCGAATTCTGGGATATGACAATAAGGCCAATAGCATATTGGTCCCTTATCATTATTCATAGACTCTTATCTAACCAATGGGAAGAGTTCCCATTTATAGTAATGTAACATAACATGTACAAACAGTAGAATAGTATATAAAGACCCGGGTCCCCAGAGCTGCACCCCAGCTTTGAAGACTTGGAGATTACCTCAGAAAATCTTTGATTTCCTCTCCTCAGCTTACCTGGCAAAGTGCCAGCAAGTCTACAAGACTAGCCAATCTGGTTATGAAGGCTAGACATATCTTATTCAAGTCTTTCTACCTTAGCAGGAGACATACTCTGAGGCTTTGGTTCCCTTGACTGAGCCCTAGCACAAAAGGTCAGATAATGATACTCTCAATAGGGTTTCTTAACTCTACTTCATCATATAAAGGAGTTGAAGAGTCATTTCAGAGACCAACTCTGTCTCTTCCTGCCATCAATCCCATGATGCTTTCACTCTCAGCCAACTCACAATAAATTATGAGATGTTAATAAGGCTTTTGAAACAGTGAAAATGCCCATCCTTACATTCTGACATCCAGTCATCACTCTTTATATCCTTTGATATATCGATTGTCCAGAACCAAGCCAGATTTGAGTTTCGGTGTCTGCTTCCACTTGGTTCTGCCACTGCTGTAGTAACCTTCAGTTCAAAATCTAAGAGCAGAAGGTATCATTTCAAAATTTCATCATCCACTCCAAGTAAAACCATCGAAGCTTGACAGCGCCAGTAGATCATTGCATATTTAGCCAAGAATGTGTCCACTGTGTGTACTTTTCCCCAAGTATGGATATTAGCAAAGTGATTCGAAGTGTGGTGAATTTGTGTGTGGAACAATATGGACTTGTCTGCTAGTGCAAGCCTTATTTCATGTAATATATTGTTCACTTGTCCCATTCATAGCTTGAGTTCCTGTTCCGCCAAAGATATTATTCCAAGATTTTCACATGCCACCCTTTCTAGAGTGGAAGGCAAAGGCAATGCAGGACAGTGGAAAAATTGCGTCCCAAAATCCTTTCCTTCTTCATCAAAATCTTTCATATCATCTGTCAGAATGTTCCATTCATCATCTGTGTCATTTTCAGAGACTGCGTCGCCAACATATGCTGAGGCTTCTGCAATAAAGGCAGATGTGGAAGAAGAGAGTTTGTCTGCCCACCTCACTAATGCCAACTGCTGGAGATTGGTGGAATGTATTGTGAGCGATTGTTGATTCTTCATTAGAAATATGGCTGATTGTTCAATTTGTATACCTTGAGCCAACCAGGATGCTGACCCTTTGGGAGCAGATGGCCACTTCCGCTCATTTGAAAGGAGATCCAGTTTGATGCTACATATGGTTGGAGCTACAAGCATATAGTAAATCATGTTAAGCAGCAAATAAAGCACAACTACCTTTGTTGGATGTCATGAAAAAGATATCCATGATGGTGGGGTCTGCTTTCCACTTTTTCATTGCGGACACTTCAAGATTCACCCAGGCACTTTGTTGGAATTCTGGTACCACATTGTTTATTGTTTCAAATGCATTTTCGGTGGATAGCAAAGATTTGCGGGCCGTCCTCAACTTTGTTCATAAATGTTTTCCTGAACCCATCCGCAATTAGCAAGCAGATTGATTTAACAAATAGTTAAAGCATACCCATATGTATTATCTTCATAAAATTTGAATTGTTCATTTGGAAGTTGAGATGCTCTTGGCAATGCGGACTGGACATGGTGTGTGCAGAGACAGAGACAATGTTGAGAATGGACCATAAGGTCTTGATGATTTCTCCATCTATCCATCCGGTTCCTTCAATGAATAGGGGAGAATATCTTGGGAAACATTGGGGCTGATGACCATGAACATGCCAAATTCCTATTCCAGGAACAACTTCCATATCATTAGGAAGTGCAATATGTTTATTGTTTGCCATTCATTGACAAAGTTTTTCATATAAGCACAATTAATGTCATAGAAACTGACTGCCCACCTAATTCCTGATGAATTGAATTGCAGCACATTTGTGAGGGAATAATCCATGTTCAGTTGTCTAAAATATACATATGCCCTTAGTTATTGATTTGAAAAGGTACTCAATTAAATGTACCTTTTGCCCTTTTGAATATCAACCACAGAATGAGAGATGAAGCACCCATGCCTAGCACAAGCAGTAGCACCAATTCCTGTAGACTCCAAATTTCCATGGCTTGCATTGACTTGGTTGACTGCTTGGTGATTATTACAAATGGACCTCTATCCACAGTATAAATAGCTTGACATAAGTAATGAATTTCATTCAATGTACCTCCAAAGGGTATTGAGTGTCATTTAAGTATACTTGGTAAGGATTGCGGGTTACCATAAATCTGAGGCCATTCATCAGTGAGACTTGAGTATCCACCCTCCTGTCATGCAAATGATCTGCCTTGAAATTATCTTCCATCACAAAAGAATGGGTATATTTCCAGCTGATATTTCAAAGTTCATCAAATGAACAACTATATTAAATATATATACTTACTGAGATAAATTATCCTTTCCACCCATAAATAAATTTATGCCAGGTTGCAGACAAGTGGGGCAAAACATTACAAGTTCACCTGCTTTGGAAGAAAGTGCTGTATGCCCAAAACCTCACCATTTGAACAATTTCAAAACCCACCATTTTCTTGAGACTCATAAAAGCTCTCTATAGCAGTCCTATCGTGCTGTTAATTTTTATATTTGTTGTATGAAAAAACAAATACCAGAATGAGATGTGGGAACACATTGGATGTGATTTGGCAGATTTTGCTGTAATAATTGATTGCTGAAGTACCACATTCTAAATTGTCCCTAGTAAAATCATCCAAGAGTGCAAACATGAAAGCAGTTCTAGGATTCTTGATGGTAGAAGGGAATAGGCAATGGCAGAACAATTGTATATGATACAGAGGAGAGTGCAGACATATGCAATATTGAACCGAAAGAAAATGAACACCACTGACATCAATTATGGTTATATATTTGGATCCAGCTGAGTGATGCAAATACTTTGGAGAGTCTGCGGGGGAATCATCCATCCATTTATCCTCCACCATTTGGTGGGGATAATCTGTGGGCTGTTCTGTGTTTTCAGTGTTATTGGGACAAGGTTTGCCATGGTGACCAAGATGTAACTGAAGACCTGCCTATAATTGTCAGGCAGATATCAAGGCAAAAAGCAAAAAAGAATTCACCAGATATAATGAGGAGTTCTTGTAAAACAATCCCGTCCATTGCTCAATGTGGTGAAATGGGTGGAAGAGATGTTGTTTCTGGCAGCAGTCCATGCAGAAAAGTGGGCTTGTGAAGCATTCTGAGCAACAATATATTCCATCCCCTTTGCAAATGCAACAAGCTCACTTCTTTTGAGGTGCCTCCATGTCAATTAAGGAATAAAGATATTCATCCTTGTAATGGATCCATTTCTGAATGTAGTCATTTTGAGTCTGATCATTGTTAGTGGATGACTTGGTGGAGAGAAACAAAATAGTATACCTTACTAGAGAGGCAAAGTTTCAGAATCTTATCTTCTTCCCTCTGATCAAGAAGTTCCACCTCATCAAAAATGATGTTGGAGGGAGGAATGATTGGGGAGTAAATATCTCTTTCACATGTTGTTTTCCCATCCTGTCTGTTTCTCCTACTTGGAGTTTCATCAGAAACAAGAACTAATCTGGTTTTTGTTCCTCTTGTAGTTTTCTTTATCTCCCTTGTAACTCTAAAGACTTTCTTCCATGAGGAGATGGGTTTGCCTTTCAGCTTCGCCATTCTATCTAGGCGAGGATTGTGCTGGTGAAAACAGTTCCACCTTGGCTAGCTATTGCCTTGAGGTGCGTCGTTATCTTGGGTCCGCTTACTGCACTTTACAATAGGTAATCTGCTAATTGAAAAAGGTGATAATTACATGTCAGCTATCTTGAGTCCTTGCCAAATGGGCTGGTGACATATATGCAAGCTAGCTGAGTATAGGAACTCCATCAAACTTTCCTGTGTAAAATGGAACTCTATACACAATAATACCATTCTGGGCAGTGTATTGACTGGGGGATACATTGAACTGCTGGTGACATGCAAGTCCATTCCAATACTCAGAATTACCCACATATGCCTTCAACCAGCAAGCTGGCAGAATCATCCTTTGACAATGAAGAAGAAGAAGAAAGTCATTCTGATTCTTCTATAGAAGATGATCAGATAGAGCTGGAGCCGAAAGAGACAACAGCCACCTCAGAGAATACATCGAAATTTTCCAAGGAGGAAATAAGCATTCTCATGAATTCTAAGACTCAGTGGGTGAACAGCATGTGGAAAGAATGTAAAAAACTGTTCAAAAGTTATAGAGACAAAAGGTAGGTTTCTTCTTCCTGTTGACTTCTTCACTGATTATTCATTGAGCAGGCTTACAAAATATGGCTGTATAACTAATGTCAGCAGGAGGCAAACCATAGTTGAATTAAGGTCAGGTGCTCATGGACTTGGAGATCCATAATTCAAGAAACTCACAATGCACAAATCAATGCAACAATTATTGACCATTATGGGAAGATTCTGGGTACTCCTGGAGTACTGTCAGTTTATCAAAGAGCTCTCAGGCAGGTAATAAAAAGCATCCCACAAGAAAAGCGGGAGGAGGCAGAGCAAACTGCAGTAGAGTGGAATGTTAATAAAGATCTGCCAGACAGAATCAAAGCAAGGTAACAAGAACAAGTGATGTATGCCTCTTTATAGATTGTTTTTCATACAAGTTTATAGGAATACTGCAAAATGGGGCATGAAAATATCCTGAGAGTTTGCATATGAGCTTTGGCAGGCCTGTGGGGTCCGAGTGGTTATTCTGGCAGGTTGAAAGAATAAGGAGCAACATATGGTGACAAATGTGTAAGTGTCTTACAAATAGCATTGTTAGCATGGCTAACTGAAACCAGCTTGGACTTCAACAATGAACTAGGCTATGAAGCCAAATTTATGGATATTTCCAAGCTTGGAAGTTCTTGGGAGAAGTATATAGAAATGAGTTTAGAAACTTGAGAAATGCATTTATCTGAAGACTTGGGCTTATCTTCAGATGAAAGAACCATCAAAAACCCAATTTCTTTGATGAAGAAAGTGAAGAAAGAAGATCCCATGAAACTGGTCACAAGAGCAGACAGGTCCATTTGGATTGAAGGTGTTGAGGATGCAGATAGAGGCCAGCTTCAAAGCATGGTGAGAGGATTTCTTACAGCACATTACAATAAGATTGTCACATATCTATATATCCACATCATACCTGATTAATGTAAAGGGCAAATTTGTAGGCACCCTTCTGCTAGTGCGCTGTTCAAGAGGCTTCCACTATATGGAAGGAAAATGATTGATGCCCGCCATCTTCCACCTGACTTTTATTTTCCCAATGGACTGAGCCATATGCGCAAGGCAGATGCACATTGCTTCTTGCGATTCATATGTGCCTGTCAGCAGTCCAACCCAACCAATGTATTTGTCTTTCAAAAATGGATCAACGAAGATGATATCCTACAAGATCCTTATACAGGCAGCTTAGATGTGGTGGAAAATAGGAAAAAACAAAAAAGAGTCTGCCATTGATTGAAAAGCATATTGGGTAAGGGTAAAGAAAAGAAGAGGGCCAGAAGTGACAGTGATGAAGATGTTAATTCGAAGCAATTTGTGGATGAGTCTGTGGGAATTAATTGATGGACAGAAAAGGTCCAAGCAGGGAGAAACATCAAAATGGAGGTGGAAAATTCTAATGGAAACTTGGGTGCAGATGCTGAGATGGAAAGGCACAGATCAAGGACCAGTGCGTGAGGAGAAAATCAGTGGGCAGAAAGGGCGCAAGTCAAAAGAAAAGGCAAAGAGAAGGCCAGAAGTAATGGCCAAGAGACAGATACATTGCAGCATAGATCCAGGGGCCAATTGACAGATGAATCAGCAATGACTAATAAGCGGATGGGAAATGGTCAATCCAGAAGGGGCAGCAACAACAAGGTGGATGACTTGCTGTGGCACTCAGATTCTGATGAAGACAGGGAAAGAAGAATGCAAAAGATCAATGGGCAAAGGCATGTGTTCTCAGTAGAAGTGGATGAACATTACAAAGACAGCATCAACTCACACTATGAGAAAGAAGAAGTAGAAGATTCTGATAAAGAAGAACACAATGACTTGCCTCTCTTTGGAGTGGAGCAGCCAAGAGCTAGTGGCTTTAAATTGAGAAGAGCAGACATGCCATAACCCACTTGTGGATCACAATTGAGTGCAGAGAATGCTCCGGCTTCTCAATCTGATTCAAATCAAAAGGTTGTCAATAAATCTAATTTCAATCGCTTGTTCCCTTCGAACGACATTCCATTATCAGAAATACCAATGGTAAAAGCACAATGTTCAACTCATGTATTGAGTGGTGAAAGCACTCCACCAAAATCTTGCTTGAAGAAGTGTTTAATAGCTGCAGAACCTGCTAACCTGTCCTCCAAAGACGAATTTCAACAAGGAATCTTAAAGGGAGTAAAGCATAAAGGTGACAGTTTAATCAAATGCATAATGCAGATGATTTCTGAAACACATTAAAGATCTGCCTGACCAGATGCCAATTGTTGCAACTCAAACACCAGTTTCAAAACCTTCCGTAACTCAGTGGAATGATCAACAAAGGGAAGGTACTGCTATTAAAAGTCGCAATTATAACAGTAAGAAATGAAGCAGATCGCAAATTCATTTATATTAACCCATGCAAAAGTAGATACCAACAGACGATCAATGCACATTTGAAGGCCAACAACACCTGCTGATGCAAATGTAGCAACACCACCATGCTCAATAGGATGGAAACAAAAGGTAAAGGCAACCACTGGACGAAAAGGACATTCAGTTGAAGTGGGAGATATGCCAGAGAATGTCAACAGTCTTGGTGAGCTGCTTATATTTAGAGAGAATATTCTGCAATTAAACATTTACCATCTTTAGATCATGTAGATCTGCCTACAGCCAATTTTACAGTGTTAGAAGGGGAAAATGGTTGGAAACAGAAGCAAAAAGAAGACATTGGAGGAACAACCAAGTGCAGTAGACATCATTGAATATGCACACTTATTGTTGCATTACTTGAACACAAACAATAGTACATTTATTTGAAGTGAACTACATAAAACTAAACTAAACTATATATGAACTTGTTTATAAAATATTCGCTTCTGCTTCTGCCATAATGACATCATCCACATGCTAACTTGTAGTGCTTCCCACTTGTGTTCCTTCCATGTGTTCCACTTGAGTATCTTGCAGTGGATGCACCTCTATCATTTTGTAATCAGCACCTGAGGTTCCCACCTCCACACTAACGAAACCACTTTTCTCCCCACTGTGAACCTTCAGAACTGATTTGCTTATTTCACCTTTGATTTTGACTTTCAATGTTGAGATTGGCGGAAGGAACAACATCCGTCTCTGGTCACGAGGATGTTGTTGGGTTGGTGGTAGAACACTCCGTCTGGTCTCTGGTATGACTTGAAGGGGTGGAAATTGAAGATCTGCCCACTTTTCCTCTTGAACATGGCCTTCCACTTCAATGGTGTCGGGCACATGTGCAATGGTGGGTGCGTTGGCAGGAGGTGGGGTGTCAGTGGGGGTTGAGTGGGTATCTTCGCTGTTATTATCTGTGTCTCTTGATGTGGTTTCATTGCCCCTAGAGTTGGCGGCCAGCTGACGGATGGTGGATGCTGTCCAATTGAATGCCAGTTGCAGCGCATTTGATCAGGCAGATGGTCCTGTGATTTGTTCCTGCATTGACTTCATGGTAGATGCCAAGGAAGCCATTGATGTTGCCAAGTCTTGCATCCAGTTGTTCAGACAGGTATTTTCACTTCGCAGCTTGGCATTTTCCTGACTGATCTGCTCAATATCTACCTTCATTGCTAATGCATCACCTACTACTGAGTAAGTGCAACCTGGACAAAGGACAGAGTCGGCCATTTCCAAGGTTGTTCCTAGAGGTGGAATGTGGACAGACAGAAGGTCCCACTTTGGTTTGCTGGCATCTTTGGAGGACAGGTGCTTCTTAGGCACATGTATAAGGACTTCCACATCTGAATAAAGAATAGTTAGACCATGTTTTCAAAAATAAAGAGAAAACTTACTACTCTTACTAGGCAGACCAACTTTCATGGTACTGGATGAATGAGAGGGCAGCTTTGTGGGACAGGAGGGGCTTTGTGCCTTTTTTAGCAGGCTGGAAGTGGACGCAAACTGGGGCAAGGACCCACAGGGCCTTGATTGATGCCTCATATGTTTGGCAGGCTGCAGTGATGTTGAATTTATTGGAAATTGTCATATCCCTAACCCTAACCCATACCTCCGACCCTCCGGTCATTCCTCTGGAACTCCTCTCACAAACTCCAGCGCTATTCTCATGCATCTCACCCCTATGTCCCTCCAGTCCTGTTTCCTCCTTTTTCGCTTCATATACAATACCTACTTACATTACTCCTTGTTTTCCTTCTGTCCTAGTTCTTGCTCTGTACCTACCCCTGATCCTGTGCTCACACAGCTCTGGCTCAGTTTCCTTCCCATACATAGCTTCATACTCCGGCCCTCAGTTTCCTCCCTCCTGTACATAGCCCCTGAACTCTGTATATAAACTCCTGTCTGCTGTACTTTGTACTTTAGCTAGTTATCAAATTAGACACCCTCCATTCTACTCCATTTTTGTCTTGATCTCCTTGATCTCCGCTCCTCCAAAATCCTGGACACTTAGGAAGTCTCGACAAGGGTGCAGCGCTCCACTCCAAGTTGCTGAAGCCAAAGTCCCATTACAACCAACAACTCCGGAGTTACCCGGAGCTGTTCCAGACCCCCTGTCTATGGTCTTAACAGAAATGCAGGGTATTCCAATGGCACAGAGGCAAGAGGGAATAGGGCTTAGGTGGGAGATTCATCAAGCAGTAGAGCAGTTTGCCAACAGAGAGAAAGTAGAGCAAGGGAAGAGAGATATTCCTGAGCTCGAAGATGGGGGACAAGAGTAAGTGTCTTGTTGCTCTCCTGGGTCTATCCTGAGAGTTTATATAGCTACACAAGTGTTTGTACATGCTGTGGAGCTCTCTATGTATGGATATCTCATGGAAACATCAAGAAACCCATGGAATAAGTGATGTGGAGTGAGAAATGCTTAGAAAGATGACATGTAGCCAAAATGCGATTTAGTGGACACATAAACTCATGCCTCTTGTGGCCCAGTGCACATAAGACCAAACAAATGGGCCAAACTACCATAAGAAGGTGAAACTTCTGTAATAGGTTACTATGGCATAATTTGTGAGTAATAAGGGAAGTGTACTCAATACAAAGGGCTAGACTGTGTGTAACACATGTCAAGATCCCTTGTAGACACATGGTTACAGATATAAATGAATACCATGGTCTTACCACATCTTACTACAAGTGTAGTAGACTTTGTGTCATGTCAAAGCCTAATAAGATAGAACTTTAACTTCAACAGACTTGACTGCAGAGCCTGATGGGGAAGCAGGGCATGACAGGGAAGCAGGGCACATGGAGTGGGAAATTGACCTTAATCTTCTTTTTCTACTCGAGAACTCACATTTCTTCTTCCACTTTCTGCATGATCCACAAGCTCCTCCACTAGCTGGGGGCTTGCAAACCTTGTAGAAAGACATGCAGTTTGAACAGGGGTTCAGGATTTCTTGTACTGGGGTTGGGTGATGGACCCTAGATTTTTCTTGATGTTTGGGGCAGGAGGGTGGTGGCAAAGGGGGTGATGATGGGGACTGCATGTGAGGAGGTGCAGAGATCAATGCTCTGGCTTCGCTTTCCAGTTCTATCTTGATGACAGGTGTGGGGTATTCATTGTTGTCATCATCCACATCTGTTATGAATGCTCATTTCACCTAACTTAACTCCTGCCACTTAACTGGGTTGAACTAGTGACCTACCACATATGGTAACTTATTCCCACACCAAGGTGGAAAGGACTTGTCTTCAAGTCGCTCCTAACTTATCACATGACTTCAGCAGTCTAGACTCAGCCACATGATCACATCATATGACACATCACATGCTTGAAGGGCTAGATCCTTACCCCCTTATCTATGACATCATATCCTATGCCCAACACATGTTTCACATGTGGCTTCTATCTTGCCTCATGGGCCAGGCTATATTTAATCTCTGCCATGCTTCTCTCTTATCAGCCTATGGCATATATAACTCTTATCATATTCACACAGCTCCTTATCTAACCAATGGGATGTGTTCCCTTATATAGTAGTATAACCACAACATGTACAAACAGTAGAATAGTATATAAACCCTCAGATCTCAAGGCTGGATCCCCAGCTTTGAAGACTTGGAGATTTCCTCTTCTCATTGTCTGGCAGCAAGTGCCCTGGTCAATAGCTCAACACAAGCTATTTGCAAGCATATCTTATTCTCAAGACTACCTCTTGCCTTTCAGAAGCATTAGGGTTAGATATAACATTCAGACACCTCTTTCTAGAGAAAAGTCATTTCAGCATCCTTGTTTTCTTTGTCATCTTTGTCATCCTGGTTGCTGACTCAGTTGATCAGCAATGGTGACAGAGGCTTCCGCTTCGGTACTTGCATCACCCAAATGCGAGGTTGCATGGAGACCTCAGGCTTGCCGCTCTTGACTTTGTTGGTGGCCTTCTTCTTTCCTTCCACCTTCTCTTTCTGCCTTTGTTCTTCCTCTATTGCCTTGCCTAAATGCTTGTTAATGTAAATTGTACTTGATTAGATCATAACATGCACCATTACTTGACATTTTCTTCAGCATGCCACTTTTCCCTCTATCCAGCACCCAAAGATGATCTTCAAGGAATTTTGGGTCAGTGTTCCACATCTTGTTTCAATGCGGCCATCCATTCAGGGTTTTCTCCTCCCAATACCTATTAATGGTGAGGAGTAGAGACAGAACTTTGGTTGCATCTTCAATCAATTTTTGAATGATTGCCTTCAAATCATAAGAAAATATACACAATGTTGAATGGATACTCACCATTTGAGCCATAATAAGTTTCAATCATGATCCTCCATTGTTTGACTTTGACATTGTTTGCCACATAAGTTTTAAAGATGTCGGTGATTGCCTCTTCGATGCATCACAACATTTTGTTTGTGTTCATGGTGAGGTGGTGGTGTGAGATGCATAAAGATATTGACATGGTTGGTTGGAGACTGGAATGGATGGAGGGAGTGGCAAAATTCTCACGTGCCTGCTTGGATGTGTGGACTTTAGCCAAAGTGATCAGTCATCAGCTATTGAACTCAAAGGCACCAAAGTGGTTCCTTTTCATTGTCCACTTTCCACCTTGTATATGAGCATCGCAACATGAATTCTGAAATGCATCAAGTCAGGTTTGCACAATCCCATAGGTAAACACTCAAATGCATATATTGAATGCTAATATCTTGCACAACAGAGATATTCATACTCTCTCCATCGAGAAGCATGGGGACAAGAGTAAGTGTCTTGTTACTCTCCTGGGTCTATCCCCAGGGTTTATATAGCTACACAAGTGTTTGTACATGCTGTGGAGCTCTCTATGTATGGATATCTCATGGAAACATCAAGAAACCCATGGAATAAGTGATGTGGAGTGAGAAATACTTAGAAAGCTGAAATGCAGCCAAAATGCGATTTAGTGGACACATAAACTCATGCCTCTTGTGGCCCAGTGCACATAAGACCAAATAAATGAGCCAAACTACCATAAGAAGGTGAAACTTCTGTAATAGGTCACTATGGCGTAATTTGTGAGTAATAAGGGAAGTGTACTCAATACAAAGGGCTAGACTGTGTGTAACACATGTCAAGGATCCTTGTAGACACATGGTTACAGATATAAATGAATACCATGGTCTTACCACATCTTACTACAAGTGTAGTAGACTTTGTGTCGCATCAAAGCCTAACAAGTTAGGACTTCAATTTCAACAAAGACAAGTCAGGCAGTACTCTGCATATGTCACTGGCCTGCGGCACTTGGCAACTCGCATGACTTCACCCACACCACAGCCCCATATTTTGGACATGGAACAACTGAACTCACGATTAGGAGAAAAAACTAAAACTACACATCAGATGAATATGGTAAGGAAATTGAAAACAGGCACGCCAACCATGGAAGCCCTTCTCACTCTAAAGCTCAACCTGCTCCAACTTGCCAATGATTTCCCTGATTTCCCCCAGCACCTCCACATGCTCCACATCAAGAGCCTTGAGGCTTGCCCAGATATGGTACAAGTGGGAATGAGCCACGTTCAGGTACCAAGTAAGTTGGTCAAACTCCTTTTGAGAAGTCATCCTCTTGGAAGGCAAGGGTTGGATGGCAACCTTTCTCTTCTTCAGCACCTGAATGTCATTGGCTGAGTCTGGGTCAAGGACAACCACGGCCTGACTGGACTTCACCTGAAATGACTCTTCTAGCCATAGAGTTGGGAGACCACCAGTAGGTGTAGTCTAGCCAATCAAAGGAGAGGAGAAGTGTAACCAGGGTTCTGGTGAACCACACCACAACCTCAACAAATAGTAGGGCTTGTCCCTATGAAGATGAGCTGAGAGGACACTTTTGTCCAGAGTACGAGAAGAGGAAATCTCTAAGTCTTCAAAGCTGGGGTGCAGCTCTGAGACATTGGGGTTTATATAGCATGCATGATGTATGTACATGTTTGTGTAAATACCATAAATAGTATTGTTTATAGAGATAAGAGAAACATATGCCATAGGTTGATACATGAGCATAATGCGCCTATTGGCTGGCACAAGTCTAGACATGGGGCATGAGGTGTGACATTGTTACGTTTCTCCCCTTCTTCGCCTTTTCACCCCTCGGATAGGTCTTACCCTTAGCTACATCTCTGTGATACAGGCTGTACCTTTTCCTTATCCTCATTAGCTAAACCCTTTCCATCGCATCTGTCATGACCTCTCCCGCTCCCCTTTGTATGCCTTCCACTTAGCAAGGCTCCCCTTACTTACACGATAAGGATACCCTCGATATCTCCACCTTAGGTTAGATACTCCTAGCATAGCTAGACCCTGCTTAGCTACCCGAATCTACCTTGATCATCGACTCCTCTCGGGCCCCCTCCCAGTCCCTGCCTTATCGTCAAGAAGGCAGTCCCTTCGTCCCTCGTCGTCGCTCCTCCATAGCGACTCCTTCGTCCCTGTGTCACAACATACGTTGACCAGGTCAACAGCTCACGACATACCGTTGAGGCTGAGGATAGCGGATCGCCCGTCTATCAACCCCTGCCACGTCAGCTGAATAGCGACGTTAACGTCCCCTCGTCCCTCGGGTCTACGCCTGAGTGTAACAGACATCATAAGAAAGAGATAAGGGTCTGGCCCTTCAGACATGAGGTGTGGCAAGTGCCGGTGTCTAGACTGTGCATGTAAGCAGTCACATGATAAGTTAGAGACAAGTCAGAGGACAAGTCTCATCCACCTTGGTGTGGGAATAAGATACCATAAGCGTCTGGTCGAGAGTTCGAACCAGCGCAAGGGAGAAAAAGAGAAAGAGAAATATACGATCATAACACCACCTTCACCAAAAGTTTAACAACTGAAAGAAAAAGAGAGTGGGTGAGCAAAACACCCTCTAATAAAATGCACTTACTGTGCAGAGGGCAGACGACAACCTCAACCCACTTCAGCTTTGGTGCTGATGACTCCCTCTCTACTGCCTTGCCCTTGAACAAGGACTTTTTCATAGGTGGCCGCTCTGTTTCTTGGGCCTGGATCTCGGTGGTCTTGCTGCACTTAAGTTTGGCCAGGTTGCACCGCTCGCATGCAGTGCAGACCCCCCTCTTGCAGGTCTTGGCCACTGAAGCCCCAGCCTTGGCGCATCAAGTACAGGTCATCCAGACCACCATCGCCTCCTCCTCCTCATCAGCATCAGAAATAGTCACCACAAGCACCTTCCAGGGGTGCTCAGTGGTCTCCTTACCCTCATCGGCCTGAGTTCTCTGCACAATGGTTAGTCCCCTGGGAAATGAACACCTGGTCCCCTACTCACCTTTACACCCGATGATGTAACTGAGTGCACATTGGACTCCACCTGCATGGCCTTGTTGCCACTCCATTCCTTCCCCACCTCCAATGGTGCCATCAGCCCATCAATGTCCATCAAAGTCACTCAGGCTAGCATCACCTCCTTGTCATCCAGGGATGGAACTGTGCCCTCACAAGGGAAAGGCTGGGCATGAGCTTGCTCCCATGCAAATTTGGCATGCTTGGCACCGTCGATAACCTTGAGGAGGGCATTTGACAACAATGACTTGATGCTGATCACCTCTGTGGCCACTCGGGCCCCAGCCCATTCATTCTGTAAAAACACTAAGCCACCACACACCTTGATCAGATTCCCCCACTCACCCATCATCATTCATAAGACACCAGCTATAGCTGGATGTCATCTTCAAGCTTCTCTTGGTCATCAGGGACGCAGATGGCCACTGCCTCTAGTGCATTGGTGGCAGCTGGAATTGCACTTGTGCCTCAGCATGGCATTGGGTACCAAGTTCGTTTGCACGTGGAATTGCTCAACACATGATTGGAACTGAGGAGGGCAGGACATGGTAGTGGTAGGAGGAAGGAGTCTCGTGCTGGCAGTGGAGGATCCACCAGCTCATTTTATGTCATGCCAGGCCAATTGAGCCCACACTGACCAAAACTCCGATAACCACATGACCTGCCTGAGGATGGTCAGCAGCTAAGTCCCCCATGGATGTAGAGCTCAGTATAGCTCTACATGTATATGGACCTATTTTTATTTGGAGTACATCTCCTATACTTTCCTTGGCTTACACCATCCATTTGCAGCACAGCTGGACTGGATCGATGACATCCGAACACTCACTGGCAGCCGAGAACAGTCTCCAAGCAATCAATTTGGACCAAAGTGATCTCAGGATGCTCAGTCATGTTGTCTTCAACTTTGGTTGAAGATTTGGCTTACTCAGATGTCGTCATACACTCAGACAAGATCCCTTGTGCACAGTTGACAATACTTATCATTGGTGCCCTGCCTACTGGTGCGGTTCGTCAATACTTACTCCCTATTTGAACTTGTATGTACAGCTTATGAGAATGGCATTGGAAGCAGTCATCCAGTGTTCATTTATGGATAAACCTTACCTATTTTGCACCTATTACTACATAGACCCTAGTTCCTAAGTCAGGTATCTACACAGTCTCAGACATATTCAAACTATAAATCCTGTACCCCTGGAAATGAGAGGGCAGCTTCCATTTGGCTCACTTTCGATTCCCCATGCTTTCAACTTCGCTGACCATCTCACTGAATTCCCCTTCCAATAACTCCATCTCACACCTTCCATTTGGCCGATACCATCTCAGTTCTGACCCTCACAGCCAGCCCCAACTCGCATAATCAGCCAGCACCGGTTCAGCCCCTTGTTCCCTCACCGGCCTCAGTTGGTTGGTCAGTCCTCACCTTCAGTCAACTCAGACTGCCTTCGGCCCAGTTTCCTCAAGCTTGGCTTTCACTTGTCCAGCCCCCAGCTTCACTCTTGCTCCCCAGTTTTCACAGAGTCCCTCTTTGGAGTGAGCCTATTGCTCCCTTCACCCCTTTTCTTGACCAGAGCAACCAGGGAGTACCATCCCCTTTGCTCTCTCTGCCAGGTTTTAGTCTAATCAGTGTTGTCCAATTGAATGCCAGTTGTGACATATTTGACCAGGCAGATGGTCCTGCGATTTGTTCCTGCATTGACTCCATGGTAGACACCAAGGAAGCCATTGATGTCACCAAGTCTTGCATCCAGTTGTTCAGGCAGGCATTTTCACTTCACAGCTTGGCATTTTCCTGACTGACCCACTCAATATCTGCCTTTGTCTCTAATGTATTACCTGCTACTGAGTAAGCATGCCCTGGATAAAGGGCAGAATTGGCCATTTCCAAGGTTGTTCCTAGAGGTGAAATGCAGATGGATGGAAGGTCCTGCTTTGGTTTGCCCATCTTTGGAGGATGGGTGCTTCTTAGGCACATGTATAAGGACTTCCATGTCTGAATAAAGAATAGTTAGACAATGTTTTCAAAAATAAAGAGAAAACTTACTACTCTTACTAGGCAGACTGACTTTCACAGTACCAGATGAATGAGAAGGTGGCTTTGCAGGATAGGAAGGGCTTTGTGCCTTTTTTGACAGGCTGGAAGTGGATGCAAACTGGGGCAAGGACCTGTGGGGCCTTGATTGATGCCTTATACATTTGGCAGGCTGCAGTGATGTCAACTTGACTGTGAAGCCTGATGGGAAAGCAAGGCATGATGAGGAAGCAGGGCATGACGGGGAAGTGGGGCATGTGGAGTGGGAAATTGATCTTAATCTTCTTTTCTCACCTGAGAACTCACATTTCTTCTTCCACTTTTTGCATGATTCACAAGCTCCTCCAATAGCTGGGGGCTTGCAAACCTTGTAGAAAGACATGAACATGGGTTCAGGATTTCTTGTACCAGGGTTGGATGACAGACCCTAAATCTTCCTCGATGTTTGGGGTAGGAGGGTGGTGGTAAAGGGGGCAATGATGGGGACTGCATGTGAGGAGATGTGGAGATTGATGCTCCGGCTTCACTTTCCAGTTCTATCTTGACAACAGGTGTGAGGTATTCGTCGTCTTCATCATCCATGTCGTTATTTTCTTCGTCATCTTCATCATCCTGATCACTGACTCTGTCAATTGGCAATGATGACAGAGGCTTCTGCTTTGGTACTTGCATTGCCCAGATGTGAGGTCACCTGGAGACCTCAGGCTTGTCACTCTTGACTTCGTTGGTGGCCTTCTTCTTTCCTTCCACCTTCTCTTTCTGCCTTTGTTCTTCCTCTGTTGCCTTGCCTAAATGCTTGTTAATGTAAATTGTACTCAATTAGATCATAACACACACCATTGCTTGACATTTTCCTTTAGTGCACCATATTTCCCTCTACCCAGCACCCAAGGATGATCTTCAAGGAATTTTGGGTCAGTGTTCCACATCTTGTTTCAATGCGGCCATCCATTCAGGGTTTTCTCCTCCCAATACCTATTAATGGTGAGGAGTAGAGACAGAACTTTGGTTGCATCTTCAATCAATTTTTGAATGATTGCCTTCAAATCATAAGAAAATATACACAATGTTGAATGGATACTCACCATTTGAGCCATAATAAGTTTCAATCATGATCCTCCATTGTTTGACTTTGACATTGTTTGCCACATAAGTTTTAAAGATGTCGGTGATTGCCTCTTCGATGCATCACAACATTTTGTTTGTGTTCATGATGAGATAGTGGTGTGAGATGTGTAAAGATATTGACATGGATTGGTTGAAGACTAGAATGGATAGAGGGAGTGGCTGTCATATCCCAACCTTAACCCTCACCTCCGACCCTCCAGTCTCTCCTCTGGAACTCCCTTCACGAACTCCAGCATGTTCTTGTGCATCTTGCCTCCTACTTCCTCTGGACCTGTTTCCTCCTGCTCCAATTTCTGTACTCTATCATTTATGTACCTCTTGTTTTCTCCTTTCATATTAGTCTCACTTTGTACCTACCTCCGATCCTGTGCTCGCACAGCTCCGGCTTTGTTTCCTCCCCATATACAGCTTCGTACTCTAGCCCTCAGTTTCCTCCCTTCCATACATAGCCCCTGAACTCTGTATATAAACTCCTGTCTGCTGTACTTTGTACTTCAGCTAGTTATCAAATTAGACGCCCTCAGTTCTACTCTGCTTTCATCTCGATCTCCTTCATCTCCAATCCTCCAAAATCCAGGACACTTAGAAAGTCTCGACAAGGGCACAGTGCTTTGCTCCGAGTCACTGAAGCCGAAGTCCCATTACGACCAACAACTCCGGAGTTACCCAGAGCTGTTCCAGACCTCCTGTCAACAGTTTTAACAGTGGCAAAATTCCCATGTGCCTGCTTGGATGTGTGGACTTCAGCCGAAGTGATTGGTCATTGGCTATTGAACTCAAAGGCACCAAAGTGATTCCTTTTCATTGTCCACTCTCTGCCTTATATACGAGCATCACAACATGAATTCTGAAATGTGTCAAGTCAGGTTTGCGCAATCCCATAGGTAAATGCTCAAATGCATGTATCAAATGCTAATGTCTTGCACAGTGAAGATATTCATACTCTCTCCATCGAGAAGTGTGCCATCCTCTGGCGGATTCAACTACAATGCCTCGAAATACTGACGATAGCCTGCCGAAGCATATTATTGCAAGGTAATTGTGAAATTGATTGTGTGATAATCTCACAGACAATCAATAGCAATCCAAATGGGCAGAGGTGGTTGGTCATTCCATACGCACCAAGTGATGCTGATGGTGATGCACAAAATGGCACCCTAAACAATCCCTATGATGTCAATGTTCTCCTCTCTTACTACATGCCAAATATTGTAGCTGGTCCTGTCATCACTACTGCAAATGCCAGACTTCCTATTTTGCCACATTTGAGGCAACAATTGATACAAATCAAGGATGCCACCCTTTGTGTTGGAACCTTGAATATACCACTGGATCCATTGGACAACAATCAATGCAAAAACTCAGTGGATGCAATGGATGTCAATGTGGAATTTCAAGAATGCAGAATGATTATTAACTCAAAAGGTATCCACTTTGTATGGCATCTAATCTATTGCTTATAAAAAAATGCAGCCAGTCCCTGACACAGATTAAAAATCATGATAGACCTTCACATCTCATCTATTCCACTGAATAATACCACAAAACATTATTTGTGGAACCCTAATAAGCAGGCTGAAAAATGCACCTTCCTTTCAAGGTTGATAAAACCAGGTAAAGTTTTCATGTTTATATTATCATTGTACTGATTACTTTTTCGGTGGATCAGACCTCAAATCCTCCAAACGAGA
>JBBPML010000317.1:0-29555 GCA_038090275.1 Austroboletus novae-zelandiae | reverse complement strand
TTATTCTCATTCTCATTCTCATCCAATTCTAATTCTCAATCAATTCTAATTTTAATATTCAACTACTTAACCAAATTCAATTCAAATGCTAATGGTGATTTTACTTGATTCTTCAATTCTAATCCAATTCTAATACTCTTTCTGATCCTAATTCAATTTTATTTTTATTAAAATTAGAATTTAGATTGAATTAACTAGGTTTAATAGCTAATTACATAAGTAGAATTAGGATTAATTTGATTTAGTGAAGGTTTAGGATTTGGATTAACTAGATTTAGTGACTGATTAGGATTTGAATTGACTAGATTTAGTGGCCTAGGTTTAGTAATTAATTGAGATTAGAATTATGGCGGTCAGATTGCACTTTTAATTGTGCATTTTTTTTCTGGGATCTTACATTTTTTTTTTGGAATCTTGCACTTTTTTTTGGGTTAATCACACACTTTTTTTTTTTGGAAATCTCACTTTTTTTTTGGAGGGGTTGATCACGCACTTTTTTTGGAATGATCGTGCACTTTTTTTTTTTGGTCACACACTTTTTGATCACGTGCACCACATGTCGATTTTTTAACAAGTTCATTATATGAGTAGGCTGTTGTCACCCTTGGCACCACTTTTTGAGAGCATGTGATGTCTTACAGACCCATTTTATGGAGCTGTAATCACCAATTTAATAAATTTGTTTTTTCATCCCTGAAACTTTTATTTTGTCCCTGCAACACTTTTTTCTGCCATCACACAACTTTTTTTTCAATGTACCACATAACTTTTTTTTCTGCCATAACACAACTTTTTTTTCGACACACCACACAACTTTTCTTTTGCACGTAGCATGTACTTTTTTTTTCTGAATGCGACTTTTTTTTCCTGAGCGATTTTGAGGTCTTTACAGCATACATTTTGTAGTTTGGATTCGGGATATTGAATTAAGTAGCAAGTAGTACTAATACATTGTACGAGAACCATATGTATCAGAGAATTCAATAGGACTCAAGAGACAATTAATAAAGACAGAAACTGAGACAGAGAAACTGTACCTATGAGAGACAAGCAAAACACTGGGAGATAAAAAGGGATGCACGTGAACAATAATAAGAGCGATGAGAAAAGAAATGTAGACTGATGATAATGTCGGCAATGATCGAGAGTCCTTCCACAACCACAGCCAAATCCTCCTGAGATACTTGCAACAATATGTAGCTCTCTGAACATATGTATAACATTGCTATCCATCCCGAGAAAAAACGAAGGATTTAGTTAGCAAACATGAGCAAGCCTTGCTCCTGGGTGACTCACAGTGGGCTGAGCATGACTCTGATGTGTAGCATGTAAGTTGTGGCATGAAATCTTCAGCTGGGCACTGGCTGAACCGGGTGAGGCAAAAACTACATAGATACAGAAAGTGAACAGGATGGGAGAGCTCACCTCACGAGAAGGACAATCCACCTCGGTCTTTGGAGCGATGTGCAGGGCCTCAATAGTATGTCTGTGAGGTGCCAAGCACAACAGGTGTGGTGAGACAACTCATTGGTGAAGGAACAATGCTGACTCAGATGACTGAGCACAAAGTCTGCAGCTGTGCTGATGCCTCGGTGCTTCCCATGATAGACTTCAACTGGTAAAATTATGAGATACATACATTATTTATGGTCCATGAATGATAGATATACGAAGGTGAACTATTAGTAGTAATAATAATGAAGTAGTAATAATAAAAAATGATTAGTATTCGTCACCTAGGAAATACTTCTCGAACCATGGGTTCACATACAGAATGAGATCATCTGACATATTCCGAAGGAAGATGTCACTTGCGGATGGTTTGATAAATTTGACTGGAGGTTGAAGATGCCGCACATATGCAACCGTAGAGGACTGAGTGGAGATGTGAGTAGATGTAGCTGGCATGGTGACTTCATCTCGCCTTCAAGCTTGGGGCTCTGGGGAAATTGACATGCATTCCATGTTGGTTTGCAGAGACTCAGCCTCAGGCACGGTAAGAAATACTGTCAATGCCCACGGGTTAGCTTAGCATGTATCCAGCACAGTTAAATCAAGTACAGCTTACGTTTTTGACTCAGAATGAAGTCAGTGGAATCATCTGCTGGTTCTTCCTTCATTTTGCCAGTGCATCTGGGCAAACCTGAACTCATTCAATAATTTGTGGCTATCCAGCACATAAACACTAACCAGTGAACATCTTTTGCTTCTTGAAAGTCTGTTGATCTTCAGAGTCAGAGCTTATTTCAATAACAGCATCCATTTTGATGCATTTCAGTGCAGTTACTGCAGTAGCTTTGTTGATTGTTGTTGGCAACAGGGCATATTACTAGATTTAGCACTTGACTCACTGCGGGTCGGCTTTGTCTCAGGCTCTGGCACATATTCATCCTTATCTAAACTAGATGCCTTGTTAGACTATGGATCCCAAAATGCATATATGCTGTGCTGTATAGGTCGAACAAGTGCTATTAGATCAACTGGTATGTCAGAAGTCTTATGTCAGCTGAATTGGTACATACCTATGATGACTGTTGTGAGTGATGCCAAGCATCCTGGTTGGCCATGATAGCGTGCAAGGTCCTTGCCAGTTGGCTGCACTACATTAACAAGCTCAAAATGCTGCTTCTCCTTGTTGATCAGCACCCGTTCTTGTTTAAGTGAGCTCTCCACTTGTTTTCCTTTGTCTGTTGCATCTAAATATGTAAATGGAACAGGAAACACGATATGACACAGGTATTCGTTAACTTGCTTGAAGTCCATGTTGAATCAAAGCCAAATTCTCTAGCGACATCCTCAGTATGTGCACATTGTCTGTGCTCCATGGTGTGGAGTTCAGTCCGAGTTGGCAAACGGGTTATTAAATGTCTGGTATCCTGCTGTGCTGCGGTTAGTACAAGTGATACTCCGGTAAAGTGACTTACATCAAAATAATTGACTAGGCAGATCCATGAGCCAACTCTTACGATTGTATCGTCGTTTGTGTTGTTCGATTGGGACCGACCTTGGGAGGCCTGGTGCTGACTCTACACAGTATTAGACTTTGACAATGGCAAGATAGCAAATACTTATCCATACTTTGCTTTTAGCTCGCCCTCCAGATTGTGTTCCTGTTCCAAGATTTGGGCCTCGGAACCCCTTCAAAGCCTCTTCTCTGGCCATGGTAGGGTTCATTTTACTCATGTTTTTCCTGAGTTTAGCATCTGTTTGACTGTTACCTTGTTGAAGCCATTCATGGAAGAGGTCGAAGACTTGTTGCTGAGAGGAAGATTTGGCACTCCCATTCTCCAGTGTGAGTTTCTGTGAATTCTGAATAGCAAGTAGAGCAGCTGGGTGTTTACTGAATCCATGATTACATTCACGACAGACTCTGGTTGCTGTGGAGTCTACAGGTTCAGAGAAAATTTCACAATGGCATTGGTGGCCATTAATGAATTCCCGGCAGTATCTGGGAGTAGGTTTGGACATTAGACTGCAATGAACCTTTGCCAAGTTTATCGTGAACTGAAGAGTCCAGGCTGGTAGGTTGTCAGATCTGGGTGAGTGTGCAAGGTGAAAGTAAGTGTCGGAAACTCAGACTCTTTGCCAGACAAAATATTTGTTTCGTAATTCTACAAAACATGGCCTGCAGCCTCGAAAATAGCCAACAATTCTACTGCTTGTATCCATAGCTTAGCATGTGCAGTCCAAATGGAATCAGTCAATAACACTCTGAATGACTTTGTCCCATGGTTCCCATATGGAAGTGTCTCGATCATGTCATCCTCATTGCTGTCCATCTCTGCCTCAAGAAACCCATAGTCCTCAGGTATTATGTCATGTTCAACAACTTCTTTAGGCAAAGAAAAAAAAACTCTTCATTGACTGTGAATGGGAACATTTGTTGTGGAACTTCAACAGATTCATGTTGGACGTTGCCTGACTGACCTGTAGTATAAGGTGATCATGAGTTGACATGACCACAAAGAGTAGAATTAGACCATGGAATACCTTCAATGATATCACAGAATGCATTTTCATTCAAACTCTCTGAATCGCTTTCATCTTCAGACTCGAAACCATGTTCTGCCATGCTCATTAAATATAAATCCTGGACAGGTTGCTGTGTAGTAAAACAATCAAATAAATTATTTATATGTATCTGGGGGCTCTGGTTACCAGCGGTTCACCCTGAATGCAAATTCCACTCATCCCGGAATTTTTCACAGTCCACATTGATTGAATCTAGAAAAAGTGCTTGTATAAGCCAAAGATGACCCACTCGACTGGTATCGAGTCGATGAATTCTCTCAAGCCGTGTAAAGAATGCCTTCCAGCATCATACAAATTGACTCCCAGTCTCGACCCATAGTCGTTCAATCCATGAATTATGTGTTGATCTATAAATAGTAAATAGAATGCATTGAAGTAATGAAATGCTCTAAACTTACAAGCCCCATAGAAAGGATCCACAATTTGATCCTCGCTTCATGACCATATATGTTGCAACCTGGATATTTTCCCCACCATGATCACCTCAAACATGGGATGGCAGCCCATAAATTTCTGTTGCAATGATAAACAGAGCGAGAACAGTCCCTGCTTGGTTGTTCATACTGGCTTTGACTGCAGTTACCTTCCCGGGGGACAGCCTATAAGCACAACAAGACAACAGAAAGCAGTTCAAATGAAAGAACTTACAGTACAACAGTATCTGTCAATAAATGCATGGATGACAACCTCCCAGCGTATTAGCTTGTGGTGCCCATCAATATGCCACACTGCATTCGAGCACTCAATTTTATACTTTTGCCTTTTAATTTTGTGGCTCTTTCGTAGTTGCTGATTTAGTCCATCAATATGATGCAATGAGTCCCAGACACGATATTGCTGAACATAAATACCATGCAGCTGTAGATATCCAACAAGATAATGAAACCCAGAGTCAGGCTTCGAGATCTTGAATGTTTTCATGACTTAGTCAAGGTCATGATCAGTGATATCTGAATATTGCTTCACAATCCTGTGTCGTTTTCTGTACAACTGCAGAGTTTCCGGGTGAACCTTCAAGACCTTTGCAATCCGAACATAGCTGATCTGGCAGTGAGCTGATGTTGCTTCACAGAGGAAATCAAGATTGATGTTAATTCTTGGCCAACCGCGTCTTCCAGTTTTCTCAGCCATCATAAGACGTGGAGGCCTGAGTTGTGCTTGATCACTGACAACAATTTAATGTTAGCTGTAGTAAGTTGGACTGGAATTATACCGATACCTGTCCTTATGGCCACAGCAAGAGCTTTCAGCCTCAATACTATATTCACCAATGCTATGGAACAATGCCGAAGCCACCCAATAGACAGGGAATGATCTACTCGCTCACTTTCAGAAGCTAACTTCAGAAGCACTGGTAGTGCATCTGACACAATCCAGTCCACATGAAAAGCAATTCAAGTTGATTCCGTCCCATTATCAAGGAGAGCATGTATGACATGGTCGTACACATCTTTTAAGTGTTTGTGTGCAGCTGAAAATATAGGTGGTAATGGGTCCTGTCACAAAGGAAGAGGGGGGAAAGCATTCTGCAAAGGCTGACCGACATCCATGAAGTCAGAATTTGGTACTGGATACATTGAACACATCTGGGGCTCAAGCTTCTTCCCATGGCCTTGACGCAAGAATCTGATTTGCCCGATTTGCCAGCCTGTCCTCGTCAACATCAAGATTTCGTCTACTACTCCTATCATACTCCACAGTCTTAATGGTCACCCAATTGTGCTCCAGGTAATCCACCTAAACACCTGTATTTGCTGCCTTGCTACTTCCTCATATTGTTTTTTTTTCACTCAGTTACATGGTTCGACCTGCTGCCCAGTCACTCCCCCACCGGGCCCCCCCGCTTCTACATACAATTGGGGCTCGTTGGCAACCCTACCATGCCACAGTCCAATCGACCCCCATTTGCTCATCTCCACTTGGATATCTCGTCACTCCAGCCTCCTCTACCCCCTCCATCTCCCAGTGCCCTCTCTGAACCCAACCATATACACCATGTCCATCATCCCACTCGTGACTCCAAGTTCCGCGATATTCAAAAATCAAAGTTTGCCCTTGTCTCGTCAGTGAGCTTATACTGTTTTGTCCATATTTGCCTATTTAGGTCTCTTCTGTATTAAGACCAAGCCATCAAATCATTATGCAACATATGGCCTCAACAAGACATACCCACTGTATTCCTGACCTCAGAGTGCCTAACGGTCCCCCCTGTAACAGGACCAGACCCCAATACCGTCCTTTCCACATCCCACAACTCATACCTACCCTCCCCGATCTCTCCGACCACCCATCCCACCCCTGTTGTTTCCCCTGTCCCTTGGTATTCCACACAGCCCACCCCTCACAGTCTCACCGGTCTAACATGGCACCCATCAAAGGTTTTGTCCATGAAGTCATTCGTCGCTCGTGGTCATCTGGCGCAGTCCTACAAGCCACTTTGTGTTATCTCGAAGCAACCTGTGCAAAATGTCACCATAAACCCTCACAAGTATGTCACCTCCAACGCTGAGTCTGTTCTCCAAAAGTACACTGCAGACTATCACGACACATCCAAGAACAAGCCCTCCCATCCTCCCCACATTTTTCAACTCGCCAACAATACCTACTACCACATGAGACGCACCACCCAGGACCGGTCCTCCCATCCTCCCCACATTTTCCAGCTCGCCAACAACACCTACTACCACATGAGATGCACTGCCCAGGACCAGCCCTCCCACCTTCCCCACATTTTCCAGCTCGCCAACAATACCTACTACCACATGAGATGCACCGCCCAGGACTGGTCCTCCCATCCTCCCCACATTTTCCAACTTGCCAACAATACCTACTACCACATGAGATGCACTGCCCAGGACCAATTCCTCATTGTTAAGGTATGCCCTTTCTTCTCTTTCATTGTTTGCCTAACAAACTTTTTTTCCCACTCCGGTGGTGAGATTGGAAGTGGCAAGTTGGAGACTCATTGTCTTGCCATCAAGATGTTGCTCAAGCTCTTGGTTTCCAATCCAGGAAAGAAGGGTTCCAAACTGACAACCCAGGTCCCTGCAGTAGAGTTCATCGAGTCTTGGCAATGCCTGCATACTCTTCAATCCCAATGCTTTGCACTTTGGTAAGTATATAGAGCTCCAGTTCATCAACAAGGGCTGTCTCTGTGACATCAAATCCCTTGACTACTATCTCAAGTGCAACTGGGTGGCAGTTGTTCCATCTGGGGAACAAAACTTCCATATTTTCAACTATTTGATGGCTGGTGCCTCTCCTGAAGAGCGGCAATACCTCTGGCTGAGCGACAAGACCCAGTACTGATATCTGGGTCAGCATGTCAGTGCAGGTGCTCATCCCAATGGTGTCCAGAAATGATAACACCAATTGCTCGTCATGTCGCTCAGACGTGCCAACTCGTCACTGCCATCCTTCACCTTGGCAATCTCGAGTTTACCTTTGACCATGGTTGTGATGTGGATGCTGATGTCATCTGCAATGTAGTTGTACTTATATTATATGATTTTGGGCAATACTAGCACTATTGGATTGAACAGCAGTATGTTGTTGTTGAGCCTTCAGCAGCTTCTGGAAGCATCCCTGGGAATGTCCATCAAACCAACATGTATTGATTTCTCCCTTTAGCATACTTTAAGCATGGCTTCAGAGGCTTCAACCAAACCAGAGTGCCACTATCAATTCTTCTACCTTGATGGAATGCACATTTTCAAGGTATTCTTTTTCAATCTGTCTCAACATTGCAATGAATGTTTTTATTAATTCTCCAGCTTAAACATGGGCGGTATCTCTACAAGGTTCATAGAAGCGTTGTTTCGGAGAAGTCAGAAGCCTTTCTCCAAATGTTTGATGCACATTCTGATCTCGACCCCAATGTCACTCCAAAGGATGGCCGCACTGAGGACCTATCAATTGAACTTGACTTCAGACGATGCGGCAAGGCCGCTTTTGAGCTGTTCTTAAGTGTCTGCTATGGCTGGTATGTGACGATATCATTGTCTGCTTACTTAACTTACACTATGATAGCTGGCATCTGGACTTGAGAAAGCTGAAGGTCGAAATTCTACTCAAGCTTCTTGAGCTGAGTCGAATGCTCATTTCTGAACCCATTTGTGAAGTTGCTATCAAAGAAATTGAAAAAAGACACATTTTCATCTGACCCTGTGCCCTTATCTCCACATCAGTGGAATATCGCATTGAACAATTGTTCAAACATGGCCTTCAACGCCTCATCAAATCCTGTTTGGATGATCTCACAGAAGAGGACTATCATGTGATGAGCTCACATATTTGGGCAGCGGTTCTGAAAGCTCAGAGCATCCTTGAGATGCATTGGAGAATCATCGCCTCTGAGCCCCCCCCCTCACCCCATGGACCATGCTAACAGCTGCCCAAATGAGAAAGGGTGTGGCACCAACTGGGAGCAACTCTGGTGGAATTGCATGGGGCATTATTTATTGGATGCAAGAAACCTGCAGCCTTACAAAGATGCACTCCATCGCTTTGAAGAAATCATGAATATTGGGAATGTCTCAGTAGAATGTTGGTGCACCATGATGTTATTACTGCAGGAAGGATTAGCATTTGATCAAGAGGACAAGTATTTAGATCGTATGGCTAACATATGGTGGATAAAGATGGGCCATTAAGTGGTAGCACAATATATACACTCTGTTTTTTGATGAATCATGCCAGTTGTAAGACCTCAAAATCGCTCAGGAAAAAAAAGTTGCATTCAGAAAAAAAAAGTACATGCTATGTGCAAAAGAAAAGTTGTGTGGTGTGTTGAAAAAAAAGTTGTGTTATGGCAGAAAAAAAAGTTACGTGGTATGTCAAAAAAAAAAGTTGTGTGATGGCAGAAAAAAGTGTTGCAGGGACAAAATAAAAGTTTCAGGGACAAAAAAACAAATTTATTAAGTTGGTGATTACAGCTCCATACCATTTTGACCTACATAGGAAATAGGTCTCTGAGACCCAAGTCCTCAACACAGATTCCCTAGAGTTCCGAATTGGGACTTTGGCTATTAGATGACATCTAGCAATCTGCCAAGTGGGTCTGCGTGAGGTTCATACATCCTCCACGGGAGGCTCTGATGGACTCCTTTTGAAGTATCTTTTTTATCATGGTGTGAGTGAGTCAATTATTTTAAAGGTCCTTTAAGAAGTCTTGTCACGGCTTTACTCGCTGAAACCAACAGTGTCACTACACCAAGACTCGTCGTTCTGCTGCTGATGCCACTGACCACAACCTGAAGTCCAGCTCATCAATGCATCAACCATTAGCCTGCAACGTCACAGCAATCACTCACAAGCGGCGAACCAGGTGAGCTCTTTGTCATCATTTTTTTTTTGCCCGCTGGCAACGCCACAGCAACTTGATGATTCTGCCATGCTGTCACCATCGATGAACCAGGTGAGCTGTCCATTGTCAATTTTTTTACCCTCATCTCCATCCGTAATGCTGACAATGAAACATTGTCATTATGAGCAACAACAACACACTGCTGCCACTGCCACATCATCGCCAGCGGTGACATGAATGCCACAGCCTCCCTATCAACAACCGACTATGACGACGAGGCTGCGAACACCGCACAGCAACAATGACAATGCTGCAACCTCCCCCTCAACAGCCGACGACATCCGCCACGACTCGACGATTCTGCCACATCGTTACCAGGGTGAGCTGTCCGGTTTTTTGGCCTGCTCATCTCCCAACACATGTCATAGGCCTGCAACACCACAGCGACAATGAGACATCATCACAACGAACCAGGTAAGTTCTCCGTCATCGTCTTTTTTTCGCCTTGTTCAGTTCCATCTGTGATTCACAGTAACAAGGAGACATTGTTAGCACGAGTGTCAATGACATACTGCCGCCAAGTCATCACCACATGACCTTGCCTTGCCTTCGCCCTCTCGTTGCATGCCTCTCACTCGCACCCCTCCGACTCCACCCCATGCATGATAATGCCGCCGCATCCTGTCTCCCACCCATCAAGTCCCTCCTCCAACCCACAATGACAATAACGCATCCACCATCCACCTACAATGCCACAGTGATGACAAGACATCATCAGTGACTCAATGACATGACGACGACGCCACTAACACTCCATCAACACCAGTGCACCGCCACCGATGCAACGGCAGCAACAAGTCAATGGTGTGTCACATAAGTGTTTTTTCCGACTCGTTTATACTATTCAACCCTACCCTCATCCAGCGAGCATATGACAGTGCTCGTTTAGTACACACTCCACATCCATTTACCTACTGTATTTATAGTAATGCAATATGTTCTATGGCCTCTGAGGTGCCTCGTCAGATACTTGCTAGAGGTTTGGGGGAGGTCCATGTAAATCCGAGATGAGGCTTGACAGAGGCTTACATCAACTTCTGTACTTCTTCAACTGATTCACAGTGCTTCTTCAAATAATTCACAGTAAGGATCTCCTGCAAGGTGGCATCAAAGAGACCCATTACTGCCTACAACAAAAATGGGTCTCTGAGATGTCTATTGCTGCCGAAAAGTGCTGCCTGAGGTGGCTGTTGTTACCTGAACTGACAATGTTACCATCACAGATGACGAGGATCAATTTGCATGTCGTCATACTTGAGCTGGGCAAGCAAACCAATGGTACAGCATAGGAATGTTATTTCACTCAGCCGAAAAACTAGAGAAAAGGTGATGGTATCCACCATGTCAACAGCCCACATAACAATACCCAGCATTGCCAAGTAGAAGACTTCCTGATGACCTCGGTAGTCTCATTCTCCATAATCTTGCCCACAAGCACCTCCTTAGCCATCAACCCTTTCTTATTGGCATTCTGGAATATATTTGAGATGGCACATAAGACTCAGAACTGTAGTTAGAGTTAGTTTCCTTCTGCTTGGAGGTTAGCCCACTGTGGCTATCATAATCTTCAGAGCGTGAATGGACTAGGGTCCTTTGGGCCCTAGTGCTATGCTGAGCCTGTTTGCTCATCCATCTGACAACCCTCTTTGAGGATTGGGGTTGGACTGTGGGCCACTGGGGATGCCACATACAGTATGAGCAGGGACAGGTGAGGGAATGGGATGGGCATGGTTTCGAACCTGCGAAAGTTCTTGTCAGGGGGCTACTGCTACCCTGACCATTGCCCTTCCAAGGCCATTTAGGGTACCAGCTCCCAGTCTTATGCCCTATCAAGGGAGTCGGCCATACAGTGTGACCCACAGATAGACTGGTTGCAGTTTGGGATATACAGATAGGGAGGAGGGGGACTTCCTGCACAACAGGAACACTGTCAGATATACCTGGAGCACAGGTACACTCCCACAAGCGGTGCAGGCACGAAGGGACCTTTCAGATTCCCAATGGGCACTTTTGCACTGCCATGCAGTACCTATGTTGGTGGATTTCCAACATGGGGTCCATCCTTCACCAACTGCAGTGGATCGACAACCAGCACAGATTGCTGTCACTGTGATGTTGCTGCTGTTGCATCAGCAGCAGCATTGTCTTGCCATTGCCAGTGTTGGCAATGTGGTAACCTCATTGTTCTCTTTTCATTGGAGTTGGTGAGGTGCTGGCGTGCTGTCACCATCATTGCATTGGCGCCAGCATTGTCTTGTCATCACTAGTGTTGATAGGGCGCCGCCATCACCGCTTTCACATCATCATCATCATCTTGTCATCTGTGTCGACGACGTGGTGTCAGCATTGATGACGCAATGGTGTCGCCAGTATTGCATCGGTGGTAGGGCACCGCCGTTGCTGCCATTGTTATGTCACTGTCCTGCCGTTGCTAGTGTTGGTGCCATAGTACCGCTGTCGTCGATGTTGACGTGACAGTGCTGCTGTTGTTGTTCTGCCGTCAATGGTGTTTGTGCCATCGTTAGTGTAGAAATTTTGAATACGAATTGCTGAGAATGGGGATGAAAAAAAAACTTATCAAGGGTGCATCATTGTTGTCATCAGCATGGTGACAATGTCAGCATATTGTCTGTGGTCGTGGCGGCATCGTCATTGTGACTCCAGTAGTGGGGTGTGAGAGAATTGAAAGGAAGGAAAGGTGAAAGAGAGAGAAAAAAGCTTACCAGGGAAGTATCATCGTCGTCGTCATCGTCGGCAAGATGATGACATGGGTGTATTGTTTATAGTTGCGGCAGCATCACCATTGTGGCCACAATGACAGAGTGTGAGTAATAGAGAGGAAAGAAAGGCGAAGGAAAGAAAAGAAAGAACTCACACAATGCTGGGGCGCCACCATCGCTAGTGTTGGCGACGTGATGCTGTTGTTGTCATTGCTGGTGGTGTTACGGCACCACTGTTGTGTCGGCGTCGGCATGCCGTCGCTGGGGTTGGTGACCCGCTGTCGGAGGTGTTAATGGGGTGCCACTGTCGTTGCAGCCATGCCATCGTCATTGCGTCGTCGTTGGTGATGGGGTAAGTTGGTGCGTTGTACGTCATCGTGGCTGCGTCGTCCACATTGCAGGGAAGATTAGATGAAGGGGTGTGTACGCGGTAAGGCAACAGCTGGTTCTACAGGTATATCTACTTACTACTGCTAATATAAAGTGACTTACTAGGGTATTCTACAGGTTATGAGACTGGTTGATGATTGATGCAGAGATTGACAAAGGAGGGATGTGCAGAGTCTGCGACGACCTGCGCAATGTGGTTGTGATGACCCAGGGGGGTGCGTTGGACACATGGCCAGCGAAGACCGACGCGGTGGCGGAAAGTCGAGCGGCTGACAAGAGGGAGCCGAAACTGTCAAGAGACCCTGGGGATGCAATGGGTGACGACGAGCGTCATCCTGACGCACCCACAGAGCCCCCTGACCATGCGCCGAGCACGGAGGAAGGGAAGGGCGAGCCAAGGGTCCAGGCGGAGGTTCTGAGTTGGTGGAGGGCGAGAATGGATGCGCTAAACGAGAAGATGGCTGTGCTGAGGATCAGCATAGCAGCGCACAAAGAATGGTACAAGAAAAATGTACCTGAATCACCAAAACTACTTGCCAACAAACCCGTGCAGCGACAGGTTGAATCCCTGAGTGTCGAGTTTGAGGGGGAGCGGACCGGATGTCCAAGCTGCGACGTTGAGTTGACCGGCAACCACGCCGATGTGCCAAGACCATCGAAGGACAACGGAGACACACTGGATGGCGCACAGGACAAGTCCCCGAGCGTTGAGCTTGAGGGGGAGTGTGTTGGGTGCACGAGCATCAATGGCGGAGTGTCGGAAGTGCCAGCAGGAGACGTAGGATACGTCATGGGTACACCGAAGATGCTGTTGGATGCGTTAGCATGGCCACACACATGGTCAGAGCGCACGGACGCCGAGAACATACCGGGAGGTGGTCAAGGCAAGCCGAAGGGAGCGGATGACCGGGTGGATGTGTCAAGGCCATCAAGGCATGATGAGGACCCGAGGAACTGACCTAAGGGCATGCAGATGACATCAGTACAGATGCGCAAACAGGCGAAACGATCGGACGCAAGATACTCACCTGAGGGTCAGAGTGGGTGTGCGAGCGGATACGTTGAGCTTGCCGAGAGGTATTAAGGATATCAAGGAACAGCGGAAGATGCTGAAGAAGACGTCAGGACAAATGGCCAGAAGGTTAGAGAGGAAGAACTCACCTATGGCAGCAAGTGGCGACCCAGACGACCCAAGAGGTGACGCGGACATACCGAATGTGTCGGGAGGTGTCGACGGCGTCGGAAATGAGTCGAAGACACTGCAGAATGCATCAGAACGGGTGCGCCGACGGCTGGAGTGCAGGAATGAAGGCTTACCTGAGGAGGCTTGAGGCGAGCTATACCAACCGGAAGTCGAAGCACTCATGCCAGGAGGATTGGGAAGTGTTGAAGGCCACAGGAGTAGGCCGGGGAAGCTGCACGATGCATCAGGATGGGTGCACGAACGGCCAGAGAGCCAGAGAGCTGAAAACTCACCTAGGAGATCTCTAGAGGAGCCGCACGACCCGGGAGGCGAAACGGCCACACCAGACGGTGTGTACAGGTCCCAAGGATGTACCAGAGGGCCACGGAACCGGCGCGACGGCAGCGCGAATCCGTCAGGCCAAGATAGAGACTCTGGACACCAGGAGAGAATGCAAGAGGTGAGAGTCGAGCTGGACGATCCAGGTGGTGAAGCGATTGCGCCAGGCTGTTTCCACAGCATCTATGGATGCCCTGGAGGGCCAGGGAACGCGTGAGACAATGACGCCAAGTCGCCAGATGAAAATTTGAGGCCAGGAGACCAAGAGAAGGTCCAGGAGGCGAAGAGTGATGTTGGATGCGATTGGAGGTGCGGAATCAACGGATATGGCGTCCATAGCAATGGGATAGGGTGCCGGATGGTCGACGAAGCGAGCGCCGAGCAAAGCGGATCGAAACGAGTCGATTTGGAGCCGCTAGGCAGAGAAAAGGTGAGTCAGCACAGACAATGAAAGCGAGAGGTGACGGACACACCTGCACCATCCTCACCACCACACAACAGTCCCAAACGGTCTATCAAGCCCACGAACAAACTGCGTCAATGAGGAAAGCTGAAGAGGAATATCAGTGCAAGGTGCAAGAGAGGACTTACCTATCGAATCCGACAATCATGCCAAGGCCGAATCGGGCAAATCAGAGCAATTGGACAAGCTGCCAATGGTCCAGGAAAGGTGTAGGATCAACAGCAAGCTGCGAAACGCGAAGCTGGTGAAGCCAGGAGCAATCAAGGATGATCGCGTGCAGAGAAAGGAGTGGTAAGGTTTAGCCGAGCCGCGGATTCCCATATTTGGACATCGACCGAACACGACAAACGGACGCATATCAGACGTGCATTTTATTCGTACGGAACACGTTTGTTACCATTGGACTCTGGGGTGTTCTACAGCTAGCAGTGCATGTCATTATCTTGGCAGCAGCGTTGTTGTCGCTGCATCATCCATGGGGTGTAGTAGCTTACCTCGCCTCATTGCTGGGGTTTCGCCATCACCGTCGACGTTTCGCTCGCGCTGCCACCCACGCCATGACCCATCTCGGCCTCACCGCTTTGCCTGTGCTACCTTGCTCCTGCTCTTGCTGTCACCTGGCTCCCGATTCGTGTATCCACAAGCACAAGCACATATGCAGGCGGATATCTGCATGCGTGCTTGTGTTCGTTTGCTCACTGTCGCTGTCCCCATTGTTGTCCCCCAGCCCCTGGACACTCATTCGCTTGCCATCCCATCTTGCCTTTACCACTTCACCATCACCATCCATCCCCTGGCTCATGTTTCATATATGAATGAGTATGAGCACATATGCAGGCGACAAGCTTTCACCCCTCCTCTCTCCCTTGCTGCCTCAACCTCGCCGTTTCACCCACACCATCACCCATGCCATCTTGCCATTGCTGACATTTGCATGTGGACGAACACGAACACATACACAGGCGGCTGCCTGCATGTGCACGCATGTTCGTTCACTCACTGTTGCCATTCCTGCTAACTGCTATCCCCCAGCCCCCAATTTGGGGACACTCATATGGTGACCCAGCCCTCGAGGATTTTGACCGAACCCTGACAATTCATCATGTGGTTTACTGTATGTATCTAAACCTAGAAGCCATGGCACATGGCATCACACAAGTGGAGGCCAAGCCCGCAAGCTCTCTGGGCCCTTGTACAAAGCCTGGCTTAAGTCGAGCAGGTCAGGTACAGTACTAGTTCTGTTGCCTGTTTCTGATCTTGAACCAGATGATTTCGGACTATTCTCAGTCCAAATGGTATTCATTTGTTGTAGAATTCTGCTTAGATGTCCTTAAATTAATGCCAGGGGTGAAATGAACTTGTTAAAAAAATTGATGTGTGGCACATATGATCAAAAAAAGTGTGACCAAAAAAGAAAAGTGTGTGATCATCCAAAAAAAAATGCAAGATTCACAAAAAAAAAAAGTACATGATCAACCCCCCAAAAAAATGCAAGATTTCCAAAAAAAAAAAGTGTGCAATCAACCCAAAAAAAGTGTGAGATTCCAAAAAAAAAGATGCAAGATCCCAGAAAAAAAAGTGCATGATTAAAAGTGCAATCCAACTGCCATATAGAATTGATTAGAATTAGAAATCAAATATTATAGAAGTGTACAAATTGTAGTTAAAAAAGAATACAAAAAGTGTAGTAAAAGTATAGTAGGAAAATGTACAAAAAGTGTAGCAAGAATGTAGTAAAAGTGCAGTGAAAAAAATATAGTAAAAGTTTAGTAAAAAGTGTACAAAAAGTGTAGTGAAAAAGTGTAGCAAAGAACTTGTATGATTTTGTTCTGAAAAGTCATGTGACTGTGGGAAAAGTATGCGCATATTTAAGTTTCCAGTTTTCAAACTCAGTTCAAGTCCATCTTAACCTTCTTTTGCCATTATCATCACTTACTATACTATACTTTTTATTATTATATCTATGTGGGCTACTATTATTTGTTTTAGGTAATCATCTCTGATATGTACATAGTTTAGGATTTTTTATGTAGATATGTAATAGATAGAGATTGAATATATTATCTGTAAAAGTGTAAAAGTGTGAAAATTTAAAAGTGTGAAAATAATTTTTTATAATTATATATATATATATATCTGTGCAGACTTGTATAGAGTATGGACTCTATACAAATTACAGATTTTGTACAGCAGCTATACAGCACTATATTTAGAGGGATTTAGCTGTAAGGCTGTGAGACTATATTATGCTGTACAATACTATATAGCTCTATACAAAGAGTAAAACTTTTGTTAATGAACTGTGGTTAGATAATAACTTGTATAAATATCTTGCATTGCTCATCAATAACTTCACAAATATGGTTTATCTTTATTCCATTATGTTTATTATAGCTAATGGTGGCCACAGAATGAGATCTCTTCTTGCCTTGTGGTCAACACATTTTTTCAGGGTACTTGCTATAATACCATCTTCTCAGAGAACACTTATGATGTCAGAACATCCAGTTTCTGATGTCAAATCAAAAGTGTCACAGAGCAATACAGTATCTGATGTCATAGACTACATACATAGCTGCTGTGGCAAAGTCTACTAATGCTAGTATATTGTCTTATTCTTGTTTCTTTGCATTATGTGATATGAGACAGAGGCTTACATGCACACATACAAAGAACATTTTATAAACAATAATCTCCACAGAAAGAAAATGGGTGCATTTTTTGTGGCTGAGGCTAAGTTTATTAATATCTTTTTTCACTCCTAAACAAAATAATAATACCTGGCTCATAGGATAATCTTAAATTGAGCCTAGGAAGAAATAAGTGATCTTTTTTGAATTCTCCCAAAGCCACCAAAGCAACCCATGCTTGGACTGGATCTGTATTGTCAGAATGCAAGGGTGTTTATCTGTTGAACTATATACATAGATCTCCTCTTCCACAATGAATAGTCAATGGAAGACTAGGCCCTTATGTGAGGATATTGAGTCAAAGATCTAGTAGTTGAAGATTTGATAAAAGAGGTATAGTCAAAGAAAATTGAGCTGCACTTCTAATAAAATCATGAGATATTGTTGCAGGCTCTTTTTAATAATCCAATAGTAAGATAAGTTAGTAATCATGTGAAAAACTCACTGAGTGCCCCACAGCATGCTATATAGATGCCAACTTTATGTTTTTAGCTAATTGACCTGGAACAATCTTATAAAATTCTTCTTGATTTCTTTTCTTCTTATCTGCTTCTTTTTCAACTGATAGCTTGGAAAACTGGCCAAACTTCTTGACAGCAGAGTATAAAATCAACTATACAATAGTTTATTAAATTATATAGTTAATAGTTTCAAAGTTAATATAATTACTTACCTGTTCCTTTGAATGAATTATTTCTGGCAAATGCAATATCAAGGGTACTCCATCCTTGCTTTTTGCCATTCATGAAGAGACTCTGAAGATTTTTTCCAATGAGAAAGGCAATTGTGATTAAATGCCTTTTTCTAAATAGCATTTTGAAATATCAAACACTGGAATGTTTCTGAATGCTCCAAAGCAGTATTCACTGCATTACATATTTGCTTAATTAATCAATGATTGAACCGCTTTTCTTTTGCAGCTTTTAATCTTCTAAATAAAATCTAATTAGTAATAACTTTTTTAAATTGATTGTCTCCCATAAGCCATCATTGAACTTATTGCATGTGCTAAACAAGTATGGAATAATTTGTACTTCCTATATCTCACTCATATTTTGTGCATAGGATATCTAATATCTGGGATGCTTTAATAACTGATATTGAATGGTTTTTTATCTTGGTTGAAATTGATGACAATCAATATGGTGCAAAATACTGGGTCTCGCAATCAATAGAATGGAACACTTAAGGCAGCACTTCTTAGGCACTCATAGAGCCTAAGAGGTGGGTTTTTTATATTGGAAATAATGGGCCTATAAGGCTTGATCTCTAGAGGTTCTAAAAATAGCCATAGGTGGAAAAGGAAATAGATAAATCCTCTGAAGAAGATTACCAAATATAGGTAAAACTGATGAGCCTTTCATCAGAAGTACACTGACAAGACATCTGAGAATCAGATATAACTTTAAGTTTGTGTCTAATTTACAGAAGTGGATAAGAAGCACATTTTTAGAGGATCTCAGGGAAATTAATAGGGTTAATGGCACTACTCCCATATCATGAGCCCCTATTTGGGAATCTTCTCAAATATATGTTTTTATATGTTTTTCTCTCATTTTCTCCATATCTCCTTACTGTAGACATGTACCAAGTATATACACATAATATATAAATTATAATCTAGAGTTTCTAGCACTTTTTAGGTGCCCTGAAATACTTTAGAAGACAGATCTCAACATAAGGGAAAAATATAAAAACATTTTCGCTTTTCTGACATATTGAGAATATGTCATATCCCTAACCTTAACCCTAACCTTCAACCCTCTGGCCACTCCTTCGGAACTCCCTCCACGAACTCTGGTGCATTCTTGTGTATCTTGCCCCCTGTTTTCTCCAGATCTATTTCCTCCTGCTCTGATTCCTGTACTCTATTGTTTACGTACCTCTTGTTTTCTCCTTTCATATTAGTCTCACTTTGTACCTACCTCTGATCCTGTGCTTGCACCGCTCCAGTTTAGTTTCCTTCCCATACATAGCCTTCGTATTTTGGCCCTCGGTTTTCTGTCCTTCCATACATAGCCCTGTACTCCATATATAAACTCCTGTTGTCTGTATCTTTGTACTTCAGCTAGTTATCAAATTAGATACTTTTAGTTCTACTCTGTTTTTGTCTTGATCTCCTTCATCTCTGATCCTCTGAAATCTGGGACGCTTAGGAAAGGAAGTCTTGACAAGGGCACAGTGCTTCACTCTGAGTTGCTGAAGCCAAAGTCCCACTATGACCAACAACTCCAGAGTTACCTGGAGCTGTTCCAGACCTCCTGTCCATGGTCTTAACAGAATATGGCTTTGGAAACTACATCCCCAGATACTATTTATATATATCTAGAACATATAAATAGTTCAAATGATTGGAGAAAAATCTGGAAAAGTTATGATGTATTCTTCTCCTAGCCCTCTATTAGCTTATAGATACTGTTCTTATGGCTATGCTTGTCAAATGAAAAGTGAAGGTATATGACTGTATTTGTGAGTTCTGTCACTTCACTTACCTTGTTAGGGCTCCTGAGCTCCCTTGAAATACATTTCATATTTTTTGCATGATAGAGGTATACAAAATTATATATACAACATATCTTCAGGGTAGCTGTTTTATCTGTTACGCTCAGGTGTAGACCCGAGTGACGAGGGACGAGGGGGCGTTAACATCGCTATTCAGCTGACGTGGCAAGGGTTGATAGATGGGTGATCCGCTATCCTCAGCCTCAACGGTATATTGTGAGCTGTTGACCTGGTCAATGTATGTTGTGACACAGGGACGAAGGAGTTGCTATGGGGGAGCGACGACGAAGGGAACAAGAGGAGCGCCTACTCAGTAGTAAGGCGAGGACTAGGGGACCCGAGAGGAATCGATGATCAAGGTAGATTTGGGTAGGTCTAACTTGGGGAATACATCGAGGGTATCGAGGGGTTTATATACGCGAGTCAAGAGAGAATAAAGTGGAGTGTAAAAGGGATGACTCGACTATAGAATGCGATGGAATTGCGAAGAAGGGAAGTGAGTCAGAGATAGCGGTATCAGTACAGCTGCGGATACTGCGGATGAGTCACGCTAAATAGGCAAGCGAAGATAAGAGAAAAAGGGGAATAGTAAAGTGGCTCAGGTGGGACTCAAACAGCGAGAGCAATGTCTGTAGGGAAACTAGGGTAAGAGTGAAGAGAAAAGAGTAGGGGTATACACGGATCGTAACATTACCCCCCGGTTAAGGGTCAAGTCCATGACAAAGACTCAGAAGTCACCGTAACCGGAACCGGCATCGTTAAAGTCTGCCTCCAAAGAGACGTAAGGGTCCATGTCGGGAGAGGGGGAGCGGGCGGGTCGTCGGGCAACTGGGGAATGTCAAGCTCGGGAGAAGGGGAGACGGCGCGGGGCTCGGTGATAGGATTCTTGAGAAGAGGATCCTGAGGAGGAAGAGGGAGGGAGGACGGGAGAGCGTTGAGGCCACGAGGGGCACGAGAATCGTTGATGACCCGGGGCGTACTCTTTGCATTTGTTGCACTGGTAATGAGGACAGTTGATACAGATATGTTCAACCATATGGCAGTGGAAGCATTGAAGAGCGGCGTGGGGGCGGGGAGATGGGACTCATGGGGGATCGAAGCGAGAGAGAACATGTAGTTCCGTCTCGTTGAGGGGGGAAGACGATGCGGAGATGGGAGGGGTTGTTGGGGCAGTGACGAAGGTGGATGGGGAGGGGTAACGGAGATGGGAGTCTACTTCCGTGATGAAGGCCAACATGTCGCATTGATACATTGTCTGGATGATGTGAGTTTCCAGAGTGCGAAGGACATGAGAGAGGTGGGAGCGGTAGGCGGCGGTCTCGGCAGAGGCGGTGGGGGCGGAGGTGGTGAGGAGGATTCGTGACATGGTGAGGAAGGTTTTGTACAAGTGTGTAAAGGTGGAGTTTGGCTCCATGGTGTCTAGGAGGGCGCGGGAGAGAGGGAGACGGCGTAGCTGGTAGGCTGTAGCGTCGACCAGGTCTTGGTCAAGGGGGAAGGGATGAGTGGGGAAGGACAATGGAGGGTAGTTGACCGGGGCACGTCGATCCGAAAGTCTATTGATGAGGGGAACGGGGGAAGCGGGGGAAGACCAGGTGTATCTGGCCCAGACGTCGTCAGAGGGGATAGAGGGGGAGACGGGGGGTTCATAGTTGGGGTCCAGTTGGTCCTGGGCGTTGGCGGTGGACGACCAGCCAGTTTCGATGATGTCGGAGGAGTTGTCATTGGAGGGGGTGGTGGGGATGGCCATGAGGGATGCGATGGAGAGGGTTTGAGGGGAAGAGAGGCCGTGTCGTTGTTTATATCCGTTCAGGATATCTGTGGAGTTCCGTAGGTTCCGTTCGGGTTCCCAGGAATCTTCTTCTGCGGAATACCCTTTCCATCGGATCAGGTATTGCCGGGCCGTCGGGGACCCGTGGTGTTTGATGATCTTTTCGATCTCGTATTCTTTCTGGCCATCGATAAGGTCAGGTGGGGGTGCCGGGAAGTTAGGGCCGTGCACGCGGTTTTCGCGATAGGGCGATAAGAGAGAGGCGTGGAAGATGGGGTGTATCTTCCAGGTACGGGGGAGGCGGAGTTTGTATGTCAGGGGGGAGAGGACGTCGGTGATAGTAAAGGGGCCTTCGTGTTTTGGTGCGAATTTGGGGTTGACGATGAGGCGTTTGAGGTTCCTGGCCTCAAGCCAGACTTGGTCACCCTTGGCGAAGGGGGTGAAGGATTTCTTAGAGCGGGCTGCCATGGTTTGTCTGGTGAGCTCATGGGCAGCGAGGGCCTCGTTGCGGGTGGCAGTGAGGGAGTGGAGGCGTTCCTCGAGGGCGGGGATCTTCGATTGGGCGAAGATCTCTGGGAGTGCTTGAGGTTCATATCCCATCATGAGATAGAACGGAGATTGCCCTGTGATGGAGTGAGGGCAGTGGTTGTGGGCGAATTCGGCATGGGGGATTAAGTCGGACCAGGAGGAGGGGTTGCTTCCACAAAAGATATGGAGATAAGTTTCGATCTCTTGGTTGACTCGTTCGGTTTCACCGTCCATTTGGGGATGGTAGGCGGTGGAGAGGGCGAGGGAGTATCCGAGGAGTCGGGAGAGCTCCTTGGCGAAGGCCAAGGCAAATTGTGGTCCCCGATCGGAGATGATCTTGTCGTAGAGGTCGAATCGTCGGAATACGGTGAGGAAAAAGAGGTTGGCGACCCCTTCGGCGGTGATGGTTTTCCTGGTGGGACAGAGAATCACCCCCTTCATAAGGCCATGGTCTACTATGACCAGTAAAGTATCGCAGCCGTCCGAAAGGGGAAGATCGGTGATGAGGTCACAGGAGATTTGTTGGAAGGGGCGGGTGCAGGTGGACTTGATGGGGAGGAGGGGGGGGGAGGTGGGGTGGGTGTTTGCCTTGTTTTGCTGGCAAATAGCGCATCCTTCGACGTATTTCCGGATGTATTGTGCGAGGCTGGGCCAGTAGAACTCGGAGGAGACGAGTTGGCGAGTTTTAAGGTAGCTGGGATGACCGGCGGTTTCGTGGTCGTGGCAGCGTTGCAGAACGGCACGGCGGAGGGTTTCATTGGCGGGGATGTAAGTGCGTCCTTGGAAGGTGAGGACGCCATTGTCGTAACGCCAGTCAGCGATTCGTTTGCGAAGGTGGAGGGGGGGAGCGTGGTTGACAGAGCTGTCGGGGCCAGGGAGGATCTGGAGGAAGTCTTGGACGACAGAGTCTCGTTTGGAAGCATCGGAAATGCGCTCAGAGAAGACAGTGTCAATGAGGTTGATGAAGAGAGACTGGGGTAGGAGGGTCACTCCAGAGTTGTCATCTTTGTCAGAGATGAGATCAGGGCGGCGGGAGAGGGTGTCAGGGCCGGCGAGGGATTTGCTGGGGACATGGGAGAGTTTGAGATCGTAATCCGCGAGGTCGAGGAGCCAACGCGCTTGTCGGCGGTTGAGGTTCTGGGTGGAGCGGAAGTACATGAGGTTTTTGTGGTCTGTGAAGACCTGGACGGGGTGGGGGGAGCCATGGAGGTATTGTCTCCAGGATCGGAGGGCATGGATGATCGCAAGGAGTTCTCGATCATAGATGTCGTAATTTCTCTCAGCCGGGCTGAAGGACTGAGAGATATAAGAGCATGGATGCCAATTGCCATTGGTATCGGTTTGGAGGAGGATGCCGCCGGATGCATATTTGGAGGCATCGGTGGCAATGGCGAAGGGAGCAGAGGTGTCGGGGAGTTGAAGGATGGGTTCCTTCAGGAAGAGGTGTTTCAACCGGGTGAAGGCTGCAGTGCAAAGGGGGGACCATTCCCAAGGGGTATCCTTCTTGGTTAGGTCGATCAGAGGGCGGGCAATGGAGGAGTAGTCCGGAATGAACCGGCAGTAGAAGTTGGCAAAGCCTAGGAACGATTGAACGTCCTTGAGCTTTTCGGGGGTGGGCCAGGATGCAATCCCATTGAGCTTGACAGGGTCCATGGCGAGTTGACTGGGTTTCACGATCATTCCAAGGTAGTCAACTTCGGTCACCCCGAAGCGACATTTCTCGAGTTTGAGGTGCAAGTTGAGTTCTTGCATACGTTGGAGAACGTGTCAGGTACGTTCGACGTGGAGTTCTTCAGTGGGAGAGTAGATGAGGAGGTCGTCCATGTAGACGACGAGCCAACCTTCGGCAATCATATCTCGGAACGAGTCATTCATGAACTGCTGAAAGGTTGCTGGGGAGTTGGTCAGTCCGAAGAACATGACCGTGGGTTCGAAGAGGCCTTTATGGGTGACGAAGGCGGCCTTCCATTGATGTCCGTCCTTGATGCGGACGTTATTGTAGCCCCATTAGACGTCGAACTTGGTGAAGAGTTTAGCGTCTTTAAGTTTGTCGATGAGGTCGGGGATGAGAGGGAGGGGGTAGGCATCCCGAACGGTGTGTTCGTTCAGGTACCGATAGTCTTGGCAGGGGCGGAGGCCGCCATCCTTCTTTTTGACAAAGAAGAACGGAGAGGCTTGGGGGGACTTGGAGGGGCGGATTTTCCCAGTGGCGAGGTTTTCCTCTATGAACGTTTCGGTAGCTACCCGTTCATCAGGGGACAAGGGGTACACCTTTCCGATTTTGGGGGTGAAGGAGGCGTCGAGGTTGATCTCGTGATCGTAGGGGCGAGAGGGGGGAATGTGTTCGGTGGCCTCTTTGGAAAAGACTGAGGCATAGTTGGAGTATTCGGAGGGTAAGACCTGCTTTGGTTTTGTTTTCTCGGCATTGGCGGAGAGTTCCGTGGAAGTGTTGATTTTGCCGATGAGGTTGGCAGGTCCAGAGATGACGAAGCGAGAGTCGCCGCGAAAGACCCTGTTTACCGTGGCGTAGGGGATGGGGATGGAGCTGAATTCCTCAATGGATTCGTCTTTGAGGAAGCTGGGGAGGTGGCGGTGATCGGGGGTGACGTTGACATGTTGGATTTCGGGGGAGTTGTTAGGGAGGAGGGAGCGAAAGTAAGAGTCGTGGCGTTTGATGTTGGTGGAGTGAAGGGAGTGGAGGAGTTTCGACTGGTCGGTCAATTCAGCGATAGAAATGGTCTGGTTGGACCAGTCGATGGAGGGGTTTGTGGTTTTGAGCCAAGGAAGTCCGAGGATGACGTTAGTCATCCCACAATTCATGACATAGAAGGTCACTTTGTGAGCGAGACCTTCAATATGGACAAAGAGTTCCGTGGAGAATTTAACTCCTCCCTGGACAGTGGGGTCTTGGGTGACGCTGCGGATGTTGAGGGGGCAGGGGAGGCGGGTGGTGGGGAGTTTGTGCTTTCGCACGAAGTCCCAATCGATGCAGGAGATGTCAGCTCTGGAGTCGATCAGGGCGTTGGTGTCGACGACTTTGAATGTATGTGATGGAACGATGATTTGAATGGGGAGTTTCATTGTTCCAGGTAGGGTAGATACTTTTACATGCGTACGTTTAGGGGAGGGGGAGGAGGAACCTTGCGTCGGACGAGGTCCTCCGTCTAAAAACCCAGGAGGGTGGCAATGTTGTTTAATCCAAGCACCGATTCGTCTTCTTCCTTGACTTCTTCGATGCAGGAGGTGCGAGGGGTGGGAGGAGAGGTGTAGGTGGGGCAGGCCTTGGAATTGTGGCCTTTCTTTCGGCAGCGCAAGCAGCAGCCTTCTCTGAAGCAGCGTTGTCGCTCTTCGTCAGTGAGTTTGGGGGGGTGAGGGGTGGTGACCGCGTCAACGTCCATGGCGTTAGGGTCTTTGGGGTGAGGGGTGGGGTTCAAGTAAGACCTGTACTTGGTCTTTGGGTTTTTGCCTGAGATGGCCTGGGCACGTTCCCATTGGGTTTGGAAGTGTACGGCTTTATTGTACCAAGAGTCGATGGTGGTGGGGGGGGTATCTATAGCGAAGATTCGCTTCATGAGGGGGGCAGGGATGCCGTTGGCGAAGAAGTTGATGAGGACGTTCTCATCCTTGATGCCAGAGTTGGCGGTATGGTTGTGGAAGTCCACGATGTATATGTTGAGGGCAGTGGTGAGGGGTTGGCCTTTCGAGGCCGTGCAGTGATGGGTGGACAGCCAGTGGATGGCATTGTCCGAGATGTTGTGTCATTCAAAGGAGACCTTGAACGCCTTGGTGAACTCATCGAGAGTTCCAAAGGTGGCGGCGTCAATAGCCTTTCGCCAATAGGTGTCGGCCCAGGTGAGTGCTGACCCTTTCTTCATGAAGGAGAGAGCGTAGGCGACCTTCTTCTGGTCGGTGTTGTATACCTCGCTGTTGACAATAAGGTAGGCCATGACAGAGTAGTACCACGGCATGGCACACTCGTAGGATCCATCGAAGTCTTCAGGGACTCCGAGGCGAAGTTCGGTAGGTTTTACCGACAATGGGGTGGGGGTGGTGTGGGACATGGGTGGTGGTGGGGCAAAGGGGTTCGATCTACTGATCGGCGTGGGCGATGGGAGTGTGGGGGCTCGTGGGATTACCAACGAGGACAAGAGGGCGTGGGCGAGGGTAAGATCTTCGTGATCTTCTGGAGATACGACGATGTCGTTGTCAGTGGGTACCTCTTCTTGCGAGGCCGAGGAGTGTTCAGAGGGGGATGGTGAGGGTTCACGGTAGTGACGAGGGCCTAGAGAGGGTCTAGGGTTCGGTGGACGATAGGGATGAATGGTGGGCTAAGGCGGGGCTTGCCCAGTGAAGAGCAAAGTTAGACCTTTTGTTATACTCAGGCGTAGACCCGAGTGACAAGGGACGAGGGGGCGTTAATGTCGCTATTCAGCTGACGTGGCAAGGGTTGATAGACGGGCGATCCGCTATCCTCAGCCTCAACGGTATGTCGTGAGCTGTTGACCTGGTCAACGTATGTCGTGACACAGGGACGAAGGAGTCGCTATGGAGGAGCGACGATGAGGGGGGTGACGAGAGGAATGCCTTCTTGGTAGCAAGGCGAAGACAAGGGGCCCGAGAGGAGTCGATGATCAAGGTAGATTCGGGTAGGTCTAACTTGGGGAATACATCAAGGGTATCAAAGGGTTTATATACGCGAGTCAAGAGGGAATGAAGCGGAGCGTAAAAGAGATGACTCGACTATAGAATGCGATGGAATCGCGAAGAAGAGGAACGAGTCAGAGATAACGGTGTTAGTACAGCTGCGGATACTGCGGATGAGTCATGCTAAATAGGTAAGCGATGATAAGAGAAAAAGGGGAATAAAGAAGTGGCTCAAGCGGGACTCGAACAGCGAGAGCAATGTCAGTAGGGAAACTAGAGTAAGATTGAAGGGAAAAGAGTAGGGGTATAAGCAAGTCGTAACAGCTCTGGGCTTCAGAGTAACTCTGCAGGGCAAGGTGTGAACTGTGAGAGTGGGTGGGAGACATCTTGCAGGATACCTTGCTGCCTGTGATGAGCCTGAGGAAACTGGGGCCTCAATGAATGGCCTGAAAGGTGTCAAGGGCAGGCTGTGACCAAAGTCAGAAGTGGTGTAAGAGTATTGAAATGACTCTCAAAGCCATAGCATAAATTCATGAAGTGACTGCAATGTCACTGAATAATCATGGGAGAGGCATGAAATGTAACACATCAAATAGAGATTGTGGGAAGAAGTAGGGCATAATCTCTATCATGTGAGTCTAGCTGCAATTACTTGTGAGAGGAAATCTCCAAGACTTCAAGACTGAAGAGTCAGTCCTGTTACCCTGGTACTTTATACACTATTCTACTATGTATATGTGTATGTTAAATACTGTGTCTAGTGTTCATAGAGTACAGGGGAAAGGTGAATATATAAAAAGGGATGCATGTTTGGTGCATGTGCAAGCACATGGTGCCATTAAGGTGGGAATGAGGCACAGCCTCAATCTAGGCATAAGGTGCACAAGAAAGGCATGGCATGATGTTATAGATAAGAATAGGATGGTGGCCAGAACATCCACATTTGGAGGTTATGTGATCACAGGAAATAGAAGTCTAGAATAAAGAGTGTGGATCACAGGAAATAACTCCATTGTTGGAAGTTATGTGACCATGAGAACTGATTGTATAAATAGAAGTGCAGGAATAACTTCATCATCAGAAGTCATGTGATCATAAGAACAATATTTTCCATATAAGGAATGGTTCAATGCCACTTTGGCATATGGGCTGATCCTATTGCTAAATAAGGCAGATCTCCTTCCTTATAAGGTTAAAGACAATGGGCCAGCCAATAAGAAGTGTGTGAGATTGCTATATATAGTATGGTCCTGATTCAAAGCACAGGTATACATATGTACAATGTTACTAATCTGTGTTTAGTGTTACAAGCATCCTAATGGATGCTTGCTACAGTGGCCTACTGGAATCATGCCTCCAGATCCTTTTCCCCAAGGACTACAAACCCCTATATTGTTACAAGTATCCTAATGGATGCGTGTTCCAGTGGCCTACTGGAGGAATATCTTAGGATCTTGTTTCCTAATGACTATGAATCTTTGTACAATGACTCCTTTTACTCCTTTTCCTCCGATGTGGACTCATCCCTTTTGGGCATTCCCTTTCATGAACCATTCTCATTTGACACCTCCTATATAGACTTCTAACCACATTGGTACAGTTATCCTCATTTCACTTATTTCATATTCCTCATTTGTAATGGACCTTATTACCTCCTTCAATCCACCATCTGGATCTGGTATTCCCCTTTATATCCCAATCTTGCTTACACTCTCAGGCTGTTGTATTACTTCATGGACCACAGGTTAGTAGTACTTTTGCATACACTTCAGTACTCCTTATATACCTGCCTTATGCAGCCCATTGTACTCAGCTAAATCTGCACAATTATATGCAGTGTTTGATCTCATTTCAGCATGATGGTTCCACTGAGACTCCACCCAGATTTCTATAGGACTTTGTGTCACCTTTGAGGATGCTCTGAGAGATTAGACATTGTGCACATGTAATAAAAGATTTAGCTCTTCTCATACCTCTGCTACCACACAGCAAGGTACCACCACGGGCCCCACCACCTGCTCACCATATCTTATGAATTCAGAGACTATGATGAGGAAAAAACCCTTGAAGAATAAAAAGAGTGAAGAAGAGTTGAACTAGCCTCCCAGACTATTCGACAGAATCAACCCTGCTTTGCCCCTCCAGGAAGCTTCTCCCCAGCTCCCTCTAAACCTGCCCTTTGACAAGGAACCCCTCTCTCCACTCCACAAACTACCCCTATCCCTGCCCCTATCTCACTCTCCTCTGATGACAATATGGCTAAACTCAAAGCTGGACTCCCTGATGACTTCTCAGGGGAAGTGTCCAATGCTAAGTACTGGCTCAGAGCCATGGACATGTACTACACCATGAACAAGGAAAAGTATGACAGTGAACCAAAGAAGATTTACACCACCCTTAACAGTATATCTAAGGAATGAGGCAAGCTCTATGCCGAGGCTGCATATGAAGCACTGGACAGTGGATCTGTCATACCAGACAAAGCCACTTGGGTAGAGTTCAAGAAAGAATTCTTGGAAGCCTTTGCTAATAAAGAAAGTGCTGCAGACTCATGATGAAAACTTCACCAGATCATCATGAAAGGAAAAGGGTTAGATGCCCTCAATCACTACAACACCAACTTCTGGCTTTTATCTGGCAAAGCCAAGATCACCAATCAAAATGCCCTGATCGAATGTTATATGAAGGGTTTAGACTCAGATTTCACTGAATAGATCATCGGCATGGATAAAGAGCCTGAGACATGGATGGAATGGTCCAACAAACCCACCACATTTGCTCAACAACAGGATAGGATAAGAGATATCTGTTACAAATCCCACATCGGAAGAGGGGACCACTCTTTTTCCTTCAGATTACTCGTCTCTTTCATCTATGATCTTCGCTTCTCTCGACTCCCTTGACAGCAGCGACTACCATTCCTTATTCTGA
>JBBPML010000316.1:0-29664 GCA_038090275.1 Austroboletus novae-zelandiae | reverse complement strand
GCGAGGATCTGTCTCATTCTCGCGAGCCAGATGGTCGAGATGAACGTAAGGCACCGCATCTTTATTTTTTAATTTGCGACGCACAGCGAGGAGGAGGCCGTCCCGCTGCCCCCCACATACGCCTGCCCGCTCGACTTCGCCGCGCCTGGCGCGCACGTCACGCGTGACGTGACATAATTGCCTTATTAGGCAATTTACCTGCACCGCCACGCGTAAATTTCTCGAGCTAAGTAAATACTACTCCGAAGTTGAACAACGTCACTTCAAGAGTATGATTTACGGACCCGAACCTATCTCAACTTGAAGCATGTTTGGATGAGTCCCGAGGAACAGAAATAGTGAGTCACCTGAGCCAAATGTCTGAGATTATTGACAGCCACTGAGCGCTGAGCAGAAGCACCGATGCTTTTCGCCGAGAAAGGATGAAAGCAGAGCCCATCGATATTCCTGCACAACACGACATTTACTCGGTCGCGTTTCTCGCTGATGGGAAGCATATCGTGAGCGGCGGCGACGAAAGGAAGATTCGATATTGGAGGGTAGAGGATGGGAAGAAGGTGATGCCTTCGGTGGACGGAGCAAATCTCATTCGCAGTATCGCGGTATCACACGATTCAAGATGGATCGTGAGTGGCATCGTGATGGGTCATGGTATGGGAAACTGGGAGAAACGAAAAGACGGTAGAGCTCATTGGGGGGCACGCCGACAGCGCCACGGTGTGGGTAATCGATATCTCACGCGACTCGACTGGCAAAAGTTGCTACCAGATCGAACGACTGCACTGTCTGCGTTTGGTCACTCTTTACCGGTGAGTGGCTGCTCGACCCGTTGCGACACGACCGGGACGTGTTGGCAGCGGTCAGCTTTTCGCCGGACGGATTGCTCATCGCTGTCGCCACGTGGGACAATGGATCAACCAGAGTCTATGACAGCCAAAATGGCCAACATCTCGTCGACTTTCCTATCATGGTCCGGTTGTGGTTGAACGAAACTCTCGTCTGGAGTAGCAACAAGCACTTGTTTGCTTTATCTGGCAATTATAATATCAACTACCTGGACATATCCACTAGCTCTACGATTTCTCTATGGTCGATCCATGGTGCCAGTTACCCAAAGTGTATCGCGCTAGCGGAGAATGGTCTATTCGTAACAGCCTGTAGCGACGAGACACTACCACGCACGAGCAAATCAGACCTCTCATTCGTCATACGTCCATTATTTGGTCCATGGCAATTTCGGCCAAGTTTGACCTTGCACTCGCCGGAAACAAGGGGATTACCATCCACAGTCTGCGTGAGATTCTTCCATCACGCTACTTGGACACTGTAAGTGTATTGACGGCTTCCGTCATGGCTCGTGAGGTTTTAATCACTTGTAACAAAGGAGCAAGACTCGAGTGGGCGTCAATTCATATTGGTACTCTCTGAGGATAAATGCCATACGTTACCGCAGCTGATTCAAGCTAGCAATGCCACACTCGAATTGTGGTGGAAAGATAGGCTATTGGAAGTGATCGATGTCGTGACACAAGAAAAACGACAAATAAAGGATCAGCATCATCATATGCTTGCTACACGTGCGTTCCTCAGAGCGCGTCTTCGACAATGGGGACCGGCTACGATGGTCGCTCAAAAGGTATGGTCAATCCCCGTTCGTTCCACTTTCCCCCTACTCATCATAAATATGTATAGTCGATCGACATACAGCCGACTATTTTGGCGTATATTACGCTCGGTATGGTGCGTTTCTGTAGGGGTAATGTCGAATCTGGTAAAGCAGCATTTCATCGGCTCCTGTACAAGTGCAATGTCGCCGAGATGGTGCCGTTTGTTTTTCTCGTAAAGGTCAGTCTCCAGCGTACATATATATGGGCCACCGTTTAGGAACCATGATACCGTGAAGAAGCAATGGTTCGTGTCGCGGGACTGATAATTGCTTGTCTAGAACGAGAAAGAGTAGTGTGCGGTGCCGTCCAATTGAGTATCATAGGCAACAGAACACGTCTGATTATGCATTCTAGGCACATATACATTTTATTACTGCCAAGGCATGCATAAGCCGAGAGGAATACGACAGGGCGCTTGAACTCCTCACCACCCTGCAAGATACTCTCGAGTTTCCGAGTGATCCGCAACTTGCATGCATTATTATGCTTTCTCTCTTGAAATATCTGTTTTCATTCAATCTTGAGATGTTTGGATGGCAATTCGACGCGAACACGTTCAAGTTCTCGATATACCAACAATGATGCGGGGCGTTGTATGTGCTAGGGCGTCAGAAGGAGGTTGCAGAGTTACTCGATTCGGGAACCAGTGATCTAGAACGCCAATAGGAATACAGGAAAGAAGCAGAGGAAGGATAACGAAGTGAGTTTCGGTATTGCTTCTGCGTACAATGACCGTCGAACGTCCACCTTCATCAATTTAGGCAACGATTTTAACATGAGAATGCACGAAGCGACTGTCTTGCATCCCCTTTCTAGAATGATAGTTTCTCGACCATATGATACGAATCATGTTTCACCCGACGAACGTAAAGATCTGGAGTTCAGAATCATTCGTGGTATGTATAAACAAGGGCAAGCACTGCGCTGACCTACCAACGTGCAAAGGGAAACTAACAGGTGGCTTATTCCACGTACGAACTTGAACCCATCATGAAGCACGATACGCGCCGATCATCTTATAATTGGCAATGGTGATCGCTTGTCAAACGTCTGACCTGATGCTAATAACGATGACACACGGTGAGTAGAGGACTACATGGCTTACTTTCTTCGCTTGATACATGGTCAATTATGTTTATGTGACTTTAAATGTCTCTGCCCTCAAATTTGTGCCGCATGAACTACCCATTGCCGCTGCCACGTGGGGCCACTCCGTGATGTGTCACGCTGGCGACAAATGGTCTATTTCCTGTAGCCTCGTACGGATTATCTGTCTAAGAAGAAAAATCCAAGATCAACTACTTGCTACACACACATTTCTGAGAGCGCGTCTATTGCGCTCGGTATACATAGTACGGTTTGGTCGTGGACATGTCGAATCTGGTGAAGAAGCATTCCACCGGCTTCTCTACAAGCGCTACGTCGTCGAACTGATATCGTTCGTCTTTCTCACCAAGGTCGATCCGTATATAATGGACCCATTTACAGAATGATAATCTGTTTTATCATTAGGCTGGTGTTATGTTTAATTTCGGACACCGTGAAGAAGTAATGGTCCGTGTCACAGGACTCGTCGTCAGTCGCCTGGAGCATGAAAAAGTGGCATGCTATGCCGTCCAAGTGAAAAAAAAACGTTTTGACCTCTGATTATCGTGTTTGCTACTGACGATAGGCATTCATTGGCCGATAAAAATACAAAAAGGCACTGAAGATTCTCGCTGACATAAAAGATCCTCGCTGAGTTTTCAGATGATCCACAAGTCGAGTGTGTTTCATTGGTAAGTTTGTAATTTTATCATTCGACAGACGTTCTCTATGTAGATGTTTGAGTGGACGTTGGACTCGGACGTGTTGTGCTGTGCGCTTCATCGGCAACGCTACGAGGCCTTGTATGCACTCGGACGCTGGAATGAGGCGGCAGCGCAGCTTGACATAGCATGCGATGAAGTCGATACATACAGACTTTACACAGCGATTTTACGAAACTACCTTAACGTTGAATGTTCAGCTTGTCGTTGTCCCCCGTATTTCCTAGTCCGGCTATGCAGTCGTCTTCGAAAACTATCCCTCGGAAATCCAGATCTATTTTCTTAGTGGTCCAGTGTCATATTGTAAATGGAAACGAGAACCTCTTGCAGCCGTGCGATGCAGACACGGTGCTCTTCATGCTCAGAGTCTGCCGGAAGCGCCGTACCGTTCATCGATCACTTCAAACTATGTAGAACGTAGTATTTATTAGCGAAACCCAACGACGAATACAGAGTTGGAAAATGGGCGACACAAAAAAATCTTGTCACTCACCGCCCAAAACGGCCACGGGGTCTACCAGCATAGAGTCATCTCGTGTCAGCGACAAGGGAACATTTTGTCAGTTTTCTGTGGTCACACTGTCTGCGGGCGAAATAATCGTCATAAAACAGAGCCAGTCAGGTGAGCAGACTCGGATCCACGGATTTTAACCTCTCTATGGGTCCCCAAGTCGTAAGAAACGTCTGTCAGCCTCGCACGCCAGTAGAGGACGTGTACAACGTACGCCGAATACAAAATAGACTGTCATTCCACCTTTGGTCGGCAGTAGGTCTCATCTGAACCCAATCTTAGCATGCATGCCCATAAGTCGATAGTGGTGTGTCCGGGGGCGAGGCTGAGGACGTGCCAATCGGTAACCTGCTGGGATGCCTTTTGGAATGTTTCTTGTCCGTTCTGTTTTTAGATTAGTGCAAAACATGCCCCATCGAACGTGATGATATAAACTGACGACTCTCGACTCGTCGCTTGTTTCATTTCAGGAGGTTTGCAGTTGCCCTGCGTGCGTGTATGTCACATAAAATGAATTCGGTGCCACAGTTCGCGTCGGGCCCATCGGCAAAAAACAACTTGCGCCACCGAACTCCGTTCGAGGCTAACGTCACTCAATTGAACGAACCCGCCCCAGCCTGACATCACGCACACGCACGAATCACGATGCGCCGCACCCAAAGCGTCCGTCACGCCCGCGCGTCCCTCAGCCTCGTCGACACCGACCTCTCCGTCCTCCGCGAATCCGACGAATCCCCCACCGACGACCTCCGGAAACAGCTCCTCGAAAAAGACCGCGAGAACGACAAGGTACTACTATCGCTCTGTTCTATCCCGCACGCACGCGCACTCATCGCGGCCCGTCCTTGAAGCTCCAATCCACCATCCTCACCCTCCAAACTCAGCTCGCGTCCCGCCCGCCCATCGAGACGATCCAGTCGCTCGAAAAAGAATACAAGAATCTCGATCTGATCCTTCAGGGGACTCAACGCGAAAACGAGCGGTGCATGGCTGAGCTCGAACGTGTTCGCATGCGCGAAAGGTTGCTCGAGCAGGCGTTGGCAAAGTTGGCTGGAGAGAATTGGCAGGTAATGTCGGACGAGCTGGGTTTGGGCGGCGCTGACTCGATGTAGACGGTGTTGGATGTCGGGCCGCCGTCGGCGACATTTGTCGCGCGTGCGATGGGGACGTCGCTTTTGAATCGGGCACCAATGTCTCCGCCGCCTTCGGAAATTTTGGAATCATCTCCTGCTACGTCACAAGCATCCGTCGAGGCCACATTGTCTCAAATAGAACAAATCCGTCTGCTGGTGCTTGGGATGGAGCAACGCATGGAGGAACGCGAGGACAAATTAACAAAGACTATTGAACGTGCAGAGGCGCAGGAGGTGAAATGCGAAATTCTGAACAAGCCAATAAGGTAGCGGCATAAAAGTATAACGATCGTGGAAGTTGTATCATATTCACACATTACCCTTGTCATCATCTTGTATTCTAGGATATCGATATCCCTGTATTTAGACCCGGATAAACGAGCGCGACGCATGATTTTCGTTCGATATAACACACTAGCGGTAGTATACTGCAATGTAGACAAGTGACAGTGGCCAGTAGAATAATTGTATGATGAACATGAAGTATGGTAGCTGAATTGGCGTGATGCAAATGACGGTGGACTGAATAGCTCGAACTTCTTCTAGTAAAACTTGCAAATCAGGTAAACATGAAGCGCACTTCAGCTTTTTAAGCCCAACCCAAAGGAGGGCAATACGAAATAAGGAACGTCGAGCTGATGGCGCATTGTAAATGGTAGAAGAAACGCGCACGTTTTGGATCAGTGCAAATAAGCATGAATCAAATAACAAATGATGGTTGAGAGTTCGATGCGAAGATTGTTCTTTCGTGCGATGCGAAATGCAAGCTCGATGCTGCGAAAACGTAGTGCGGCATGGAATCGAAAGTAGAATATTTGCGTATTTGATCGTCGTGGAGAGTGTGCTTGCGAAAATGCTCTGTCGAATATGGTGATTGCTGTCGGAAGCTTACAAGATCGGTGCTGGAGATAATTCGGCCCAGCGTATTGCATAAATTCGTGTACGGTTTTCAATGCGGGTGGAATCCATGGCGTTCGGACGACAGATGATGTTGCAAGAGATGCGATGAACCAAGATGGTCGACGTATCGGAATCGTTGCCTATAATAACTCAGTACCCATAGTAGGCACGCTTGCGGGTCCGTCAGTCACGACAATCTCACGAAATGGCAAACCAAGCGACAAGACGAACCATCCTGTCACTGTAGGAGCAGTCAGGCAAAGTGTCGACGCTCGAAAAAGAGACATACAAAAGCCAAATAACCTTCGATCCCGTCTTGCATCCGCGGAGTGTTACGATATGACCTCTGATACATTCGTACAGCATCGTACGCTGGTCCTTATCAGCCTGACATACATATCATGAATACTCGTATCGATGTTAGAGGCACAAAAAAAAGAAATACCTGTGGAAGAACATTCGCAATCAGTTGACTACCTGTAACGGATAAAGCGAGATCGACAATCATGGCACGACGGCCACTGGAAAGTGATGTCAGCGTGATTTGAGAGAATATCGTGTATTACCGACCCTTTTGCTGGTTCACACATCCTCTTCACAATCCTCGCAAGCGTCTCCGGGCCCGTTTCCTTGAACGCCTTGGTGACCGACTTAAATCCTTGCTCGTTTGTCGCATAATCCAGCAAGTCAGCGATCAAGTGATCGAGACACATCTGGCGGTGTTTGGGCGATCCATGTTCCAAGACTAGTATGCATGCGTCAACAATCTGAAAATGATCTGTCATCGATACGTACTATGTTGGATACAATATGAACCCCATTGGTTTTTAGCGATTTCACCAAAGATAACAGGTCCTTGGTTCAAAAGTTCGTCGATGATGCCGTCCTTGGCAGATTCTTCGAGGTTCTCGAAGGCATGCTATAGGTTATGAATAACAGAGTTGCGCCATGAGGATAAAGGGCGTTACCTGAACAACGAGGGACCCGGTTTCATGACATGCAAGCGAAGCCCACTTGCCCTTGAGTGATTTGTTGACACTTGAAGGTGAAACTCTGAGCTCTTACTGAACTTTCCAAGCGGAAAATGACAACTCACTAGGCGAAGATAGGTGGTGCAGGAGGAGTCCAGCTCAACTCCATGATCTGTGCCTCACGTCACACAAATAGGAACACGAGATATGCAGAATATACCATACCTTGCTCCAAACATGAGAAGCGTGCTTGTTCACCAAGGTTAAAGCCGGGTCGCCAAGAAGAAGCTCCGACACGATCAACAACCTGATATCTTCTTCGCAATCAAGAGCCTTTTGAAGGACATGGCATCCATAACAATTGGTCGCAAGCTCAACGACTCTTCCTCTGTCAAGTCTCACTTTAGGCATCGCAAGCAATAAAACACGACAAACGAACCTCATACAGAGCACTATCTTGCGCCGCTCTTCGGCAGTGGAAGCAGCCTCTAGACATCTCTGGACAGCCCAGTTTCCGAATCTATGCGGCGCCGCCAAATCAGAAACATCTCCATATCGTGTGATTTGAATGAAGATTACCGATGAGACATCATTTCGAATCCGCGGGCACATATGGCATCAATAATCTTGTGCCTTTCTTCTAGGTCCGCAACTTTGAGCTTCTGCTGCAAAAATATCGAGGCCTGTTGATCCGAGGACTTGATGATACGTGCCACAAAAACATGGTAAGGCGGAGACGAGGAGGGATGGAGGAGCGACAAGAAGTTGATGGGCTAGGCAAACGTGCAAGGTCAGTCGACATTTACTCCAAACAAGCGAGATACGTACCTCATGTGCATGCATTCCCCCAGACCCTTGACGTACGAAAGCGTTTTGCGACGGAGATATCCTTAGGGAATCTTCACCCGGCAGACCAATCGTAAAATCACTCAGGGTTTTTTCATCCGCCCTGCGCCACTCCGGTATCTGTTGCTGGTGACGCCATGTGCCAGCCGAGACACCGGGCAAATCCGGCCGACGGATGAGTTGGGGGAAAGAGCTGTCATACAAAGGCTGAGCACCAAACGCGAGGGAAGTAGTGCTCTCCAAGTACTGGTCAAAGAATGGATGGCCGCCTGAAGGCAACGCACAGGACACTGGGGGCTCCAAAATACGCGACTGGGGCAAATTAACAGCGGACAAAAAGTCGCGCGTCTTCAGAGGTGAGCCGGGATCAAATAAAAGAGACGGTGATGATACACCGGAAGGTCCAGACGGTTCTTCATAGGGGGGAGAGACCTTCAAATCAAACGTGGCCTTTGCAGGCGACAAATCTGTCGGCGTCAAAAGTGCAGACGTTGTCGAGCTCGGGGACACGTCGGGAGAGCCTGACAAATTCAAGGTCTCGTTGGTCAAGGCCCGAGCAGGTTGTTGGGAGCACGGCGCGGGGGAATTGAGATTAAGCGCACGCAGGAGCTGCTCCACATGCTATACGATCACCGAGGTGAGTATATGCGCTAAAAATAAAGAGAAATCAAACGTGCGTCATCGTCAAACTCAGGACTTTGTCTTTTCCTTCCGTCTCCGATAGCACCGATGTCTCTTTTGCGAGACTGGCCGGCTTGACTGACTGCGCCGAATCTGTCTTGGCTACCAAAAACAGAGCTGATACCTCGGAGACCCCTCTGCGGACGGTAGGCCATTTTTTCGGTCTTACGCGAGAACGAATCGACGGTGTTTGGCCAAGTGGGGTCCAGCTGCTGGGGCTGCGGCGCCCAGATGGAGGCAGCCGTGGTCCTCGAGCGCGGAGGACTGTAATCATCAGCAAAAGGAAGGAAAGACTGTGCGCTCGGGGTGGACTGCATGCTGGGGGCAAAGGAGAGGATGGTACGTGGGGCGAAGAAAGAAAGAAATCGGAGACCGACAGGTCTTTTATATGGATTTTCAAAGAGTGCGCCGACGTCGCGGGCTGTCCAATGTGACGATCCCCCAGCACAGAGAGTCACATTCCTTTTTGGGGGAGGATTGGACTTTATTTGGAAGACTTCGATGCACCCTCCAGCCCGCCCTGTCCGCCCATGACAGGCCTTTGCGTTCGATGGGCTGCGGTCAGTTCGACTATCAGATACACACCTCATCTTATCACAGATGACGCAGGGCTAATGCCCTCCTTGTGCGGCCCTGATGCGTTTCTTGTACCTTTGAGAAGAGCGCCAGGCAGACGCTGAATGCCATCCTTCCACTCGTCACAATGTCACGATTGGAGCCTAGGATCCGCGGTAAAGCGTCGAAAGTATGAAAACGACATTGAGCTTGAGGTCTGAAACATGCGTGAGCTGTCGCCCTACAAACTGAACTAGAACTATAGTGGGCTAGAGCTGGTAATAAGCTCCCTGCGCACACGGACGTGCTGTCCTGAAAAGGGATAGCACTTGACGAACGAGTCTTTGTAGCTTTATCTCGACTGATATGATGGCAATCACATCCATTCTGGTTGCATCGACGCCGTGGAGAGCATGGCCGGTAATTCATAAAGGGGACGATGTGCAGGGTCCATGCACAGCTACTAGATTAGACACCGAGTACCACTAGAAGGGTCTTGGCAATAATGCAAGATAACTTTGTCGCATTCTACATACAGCATGGCTAGCGGACCCTGGCAAGCCACTTAATTGATGGCGCCTATAATATTCGGAACGGGACCGAATACCGCGGGAACCGGGTAGATGGGAGTCGAGTCGGGAGGCAACTTGGCAATTTGGAATAAGTAATGGATGGCGGCGATCAGCTGTCTACACCTCTGTTTCATCCTCACACAAGGGGGTGGCGCAGAAAGCGGTTGCAGGCAACGACTGGGATCGCAATGTCAGGCATTCTCACCCACCGGAACACCAACGTGTATGTACTAGTCACGAGCTTGAATACGTCAATACGCAGTAGGGTACTTGCGGAAATGAACGCATATCACTAAGGGCTGAGATCGAGGGTGAGGCCGTACACGAGACAAGGTTCAATAGCAACAAGCCAAGCCCAAGTAAAGATCGAGCGATCCATTCTACGAGAGACGGAAATTGACTGGCAAAAGCGCTCCACACAGAGTGAAACGGGTCTGGACCGTTTGAGCGACACGATAGAGCGCGCGGGAGGGCCGGGCCGGGGGACCCGTGCGAAGGGGCTCGCATGTACAGGAAGCAGTAGGGAGAAACGGAGCAACCGATGAGAAAGAGAAGATGTGAACAGCTGTTATTACGCACCAGTGGGAATGTGCGACGATAAATCGATCAGGAGTAGGCCAGCAAGGGCGGGGTGAGGAGGAACGACAGTTATGTGAAGAGAAAGCATGGGAATGGGGTAGGAGTAGCGTCAGATCAGGGGCGGCGTAGGAGAGGCAGCATGAAGAGCGATGGGTGTGGGATGAAGGGGAGATAAATAAGGGCAAGAGGAACCGGGAAACGCATATGGACTAAGTGGGTGATAGATATGATTGAATGGGAAGAAGCGTCATTGTTTAAGAAATGGGCCATCAGGGGACGCAAACGAGGAGGGAGCCGATTTGGAAGAGGACCTGACGCTGTGGCGGGAAGACAGAGTTTAGTTGGCAGATCAAGCTGCCGGACGGCGGAGAAGGAGGCCGACGGCACGGGGGTATCCGACAACGAAAAAAGCAACGCCAATCACCAGGGGACGGGGCTCGCCGGCGATAAGACTAAGGAGGTGCCGTGACGGGTTACCTCAGGGACGGTGTTGGGGCGAGGGCGGCGGGGCCGGGGAGGGGAAGAGGGGAAAGGCTGTGAGGGTGGAGGAGAAGGGAAGAAGTAGGACGGAGATTTGAACGACGGCGTTTATGACGGAGTGCACGAAAGCGCTCTTCTTACGTATGCACCCAATTTTCTCCACCCGTCGCCAGTTGCGCCATTGGTCTCAGCGCGCTCGGTGGCCGTTGGGCGGCGGAGCGGACACACCGGTGATCTGAGCGGGACGAGATTGGCGGCGGGGGGCGATTCGGCTCATACTTTAGTGGATATGGATCAGACACGATCATACGTACATCGCTCTTTAAGACTTTACTAAACCGTCGACCAATATATCACACTTGCCTCCTCTCTCCACTTTATTCCCCTCCCTCCTTCCCTCCTCCCCCCATGGCCTCCCCCATCCTCCGTCTCCCCCTCGAGATCCTCGAGAAAATCGTCCTCGACATCTGCGACGACCCCACCGCCCCGCCGTCCCCGCTCCTCCCGCTCCTCCTCACCTCCAGACACCTGTACCACGCCCTCGGCCCCAAGTCCAACAACCACCTCTACGCCCGCATATTCCGCATCCGCTTCGACCTCTCCGCCCCCGCACGTCGTCTCGGCGATTCCAACGCACACGGCCTCTCCACCCAGCTCCGGGCAAACTACGATGCCCTCAGGGCCGTCCGTCGCGGAGACGTCTACGCGGACGACATCCTCCACACCTTCTGGTCCTGCTTCTCCATGCTGATCGAGAACGACGGCAAGAACCGGGCCCAACTCGACGCGGCCGGACTCCCCGATTTTGTCGACTCCTTCGTCCGCAAGCGTCTGTACGAGAACAGTCTCGACAACTGGCCGGCGGAGAACGAGCTCAACTCCCTCGCCGTTTGGCTCTTGTGGCTGACCACTACCGCAGGTTCGTCCTTCATCCCCTCCCCTCCCCTCCCCTCCCCTCCCCTCCTCATCTTCTCCCCAAGAACATCTCGAAGCCCAGACACCCACACAGCGAGCGCAGATGACCAAGCTCATCTTGCCCTTCGTCCTCATGCCTATTCGTGTGAGTGTCGATGTCCCATAACCTCTGCCCCTTTTTGACCACGTTCCAGTATGCGGCTCACCTCGCACCCCACATACATTACACCGTACCCCTTCCACGCAACCCAGACCAGCCCCCACACTCGTTCCTGACCGCGCATGGCCCCTACCCACACTATCGTGATGGGTTTTCGCGCTCCATGCCCCTCTACCAGGCCGACGATGTCCAACTCCGCGTCCCTCTTGCGTCCATCGCCGCAAAGCTCATCTACTTTGCCCATCGCGAAGTCAATGCTCTCGTCGTTCCCCCGGTGCTACCGAGAACGCGGGCCCACGCCTTTCAGCTCGGCCACACCATGGTCGGCCCAACGCAGGAAGACATCGAGGAACTTAACGAACACAAGGTAGCCAAGTTCGTGTCGAAATCGACTTGGGAATGGTGGACCGAGATCAACGGCTACGACAATCTCGAACGAGACGCGCGCGCGAAACTTGCCCCGAGCGCACGATGGGACGACGACTGGAATCGTCTCGCTGACTGCAATTCTTTATTTATTCCCATTTCTTTGAAGCGCACGCATTACACCCCTGGTCTTATGAGCGGGCTCTGGCAAGGGAGGATGCTGGTGTGTACCGTCGACCTTGTTCGGCTACTCGTGTGACCTCATCTAATTTTCTAGCACACCGACGAACGCCTTTACGCAAACATTATGCAAACAGCTCAGATGCCCGCGACGTTTAACGAACACGCCATTGGTCTCACTGTTGCTCCCGTTTACATGCGACTTCGCGAATACCACTGTATGGACATTGAACGTAACGAGCCTGCCGCATCAGGGGGTATCCAAAACGCATGGTTCCATGGCTCAGCGCGATTCCAGGAGACTACGGTGTGTACTCCTGCCGCTGTCTGGATGACGTTCAACTGAACACGCGTAACATCTCATCCAGCATGGCCTTTCTATCACGTGTCAGGAGAGGACCTCGTTTTATAATGAATACGTCGTTGGAGGCCCTGACTTACACGATGAGAGCAAGTGCCGTGGGTGTCAACATCGTGGAACGTCAGAGATGGTATTTCGGGAGGATGATGCGCGGTACCTTGGCGTCCTGGATGACGTCCTGGCAGAGGATGGCATGGAGGAGATCGAGGACGACGAAGATAACGCGATGGACGATAATGCATGCGATGCAGACGTGGACATGGCCCCGGGAGATGGGAACGAGCTTGTGATCACGCGGAAATGTGATGGGATTATGGATATCGTCCTGGTTGGCGAGGTGCGTTCTTTCCTTCATTCACATGCTTGTCTCTTATTTTGGATTGTCGCTCACGCTCACGATGCTTCATCTTCTCAGACCGACCTTCGGCATGGGCAAGCTTGGCATCACTACAAGTTCTATGGTCGTGTTCGTGAATGGGACGGACTTGTTGCGCTCATCCGTATCCCTGACCCTGTGAGTTCTTGTTTTGTGCCCTGCTCCCGGTTCGATGCTAGACCGCCGAAACCAGGACGTGGGCACATGTCCTCACGCTCAATCGTATCTTACTTTGTTCGTTCGTTAGGCTCATCGTATCAGCGCTGCGCTAGGTATCTGGATCTTTACTGGCTACGTCGTAGGAGGCCGGAATTTTGTCGGTAACTGGCGAACGACAGCGCACCCCGGCGAGCCCGTCACTTTCGAATCCGCATTCACCATGTCCAAACGTGAATGAGCTTATATACTAACCTCTCCCGCTCACGGCCTTTCCTTTTAATTTGAATCGGTTTATTTCCTTTTTTACTCATGGACGACGCTGTTTCTGCATTGCATCTTGTGTTTTCATCTGTATCGTACATACATCGTACATACCATCATCATACCCTCAACTATCCCGTGGTGATCGCCGCATCACTGCCATCTTCATCACGCAGCAGCACGTACACATCTACCGTAGATCTCCGTTCACTGCCTCTTGGTCTTCCATTTCCCCGCCCCATCGTGTCCTTTTCTTCCCGAATTTATGCATTGATATGCTTCCCTCGCTTCACAACAACGTTTTCCCCGTCTCCCTTTCCATCTCATCTCATCTCATCATCTTGTCACAACGTGTTTGTGTTTTTTCATTGTGATCTAGTCCTTTTTTTCTTCTTGGTGATATATTTCTTGCACTGGTCGTCTGTCGCATCGCTTGCTTTTTTTTCACGCATACGTATCGATTCACTGCGTTACCCACACGTTCATAATGGCAATTCCCTAGTTTACGTCTACCTTACGTTACGGTTCTCATGCCTACACGGACGTTCCCTCCTTTTAACGAGCATACTCGTCGTCTTGCATGTATCATTCAGTGAATATAATCATCACATCGTTTGCTGTCCACGTGGGTCACGAGTCAGGCGACAGTGAAACCTTGGGGACGGGATAAACTTGCAGATCGCTCGTCGGCGTCTCCGTCGCAGGTCCCCGTGAGCACATGATCACGCGGCGCAAAGTTACGACTTGTCACTTGTCATCATCCCAAGGCTAGCTGAAACTAAATCATAACCCACCCACACGGCCAACGCCGTTTTTTTCTCATACTTTTTTTTTTTTCCACTGAAGGTTATGACAGCGGGGATCACGCCTCCCTGCACTGGCCCAATGGACCAACAAAAGGTAATGCTGTATTATATAAACGTCGTTCTGCCCGGCAGTCTGCGTGTCCCCAAAAAAAAAAAAGATGGCGAGGGAAACTAGTTCAGATGTGGCTCCGCGAACGGGGACCCAGCTGATTGGTGTTGTCTCACAAGCCAGAGGCTCGGTGCGAGAGCGGGGATCAAGGCTTTTCGTCTCAGGATCGAATATTCAAAGGGGTGGGAGGGGGGGGGGGAATAGGAGACAGGGGAACATGTGGTACAAGACAGGAACACGGGATGGATGCGGGATGGAGATCATGGCATGGGTAGGGAATGGGGAATGTGGAATTGGGATGGGGGATAGGCAGGAACACAGTCCAGGCACGTGGTCGGACGTGCGCGGGATCGGTCAATGTCTACTTTCAGGTTCGAGACTCGAAAAAGTCATGCGCTCGGCGCTGCGAGTGGCCCCGAAGGTGTTGGTGTCCGCGACGAGCTCTCGGTCTACTTCAGGTCGAAAAACGGAGTCGAGGACGCGCTCCTCGCTCGATCTTTACCACTCGAACGAGGAGCGCGTTTTCGACTCGAGTGACAGATAAAGATCACGTACGACGTCTCTTTTTCGCTGTTCCCTTTGAGCTTCGCTTATCGACATCATCATCGTTCTGGGGGACTTCCTCACCGATCTCGACCCCCTTCGCGTCTCCGCAGTTAGAAGCAGAAAACCTGCGGTTAACGCCCACTCAACATGGTGCAAGCGAGTCAAGTACTCTGCGAGATCGGATCCATGGATCCATGGGCACTGACTCTGGTACGTCTCTTATCCACATCAGCTTCTCCAGCTTCCAACTGACGTTATACATGCCTTCATGTCCGTCCATCGCTTCTTTTCCTCCCTTCTCGTACTCCAGCCCTCTTATCTTCCTCAGTCGCATCGTGACCTTCTTTTTATTTCCTCTTTATCTTCTCAAAGTCCGCTGATGCTGAGTGGCTGAGTAAAAAATCTGGATTCCGATCGTCATATGGGTATAGTGCCGAAGCCATGGACAAAACTGATCGATTGAATTATCCAGGGCCCAAGGCCAGCCATGTCTATTGAGAAGATTCGGCGAGATCACGAGGCCCGAGATGAACGTTACGCGTGCTACATGGTTGTTCCCCGACCGATCGGCGCAACCTGGGTGCAGAATCTAGTAAGGATTGAATACAAGTAATCGGTCTCTCTGACTACATACTCGTCCATTCATTCGGTTGTGCGCTTATTCGTCTACGGACGATTACATTCATGGTTTTACCGTCGGAGCGTCTTCGTGCGTGCGTATCGCATCGGACACGCGCCACGGGTTCGGTTTGATGCACGCTCCCCCCTCGTTCTCTTCGCCAGCAGAACATCCATGGTTTCGATTCTGGTCCGGGCTAGGCTGAGTGTTGTACGTTTTTTTTTGCAATTCGGGTACAGGTCAGTGGGTGCACGATTGCATGGTCGCATGACGTCGTACTCTCCTCGTTGAGTCGACGCCTTGTTGGCGTTGGAGCTCTCGAGTCTGGACTGTCGTTCATTTCCGCTCGTATTTGTGTGTGCCATTTTTTATTTTTATTTTTTTTAATGGCAGCTTCTGTTCGTGCTGATGGATTCTTCGTTCGGTATCGATGAGCATGTGCGATCGATTAGGGTCTCCGCGGGGTCGAGCGTCGTTGGAGCCAACGTTGGGCAGAACTGGACAATCGCGACGCCGTTTGACTGTGGGTGAGATCAAAGGAGCGATAAGATGTGCGTACCATGAGTTCTCGAGCGGATATGAACGCCGGTACCGAATCACACGCATCCCATCGAGCACGCGTCAAGTGGGGCGTGCACTGGGGCAGTGAGACCCGCTTTCAGAGATCTGGTGCGTGGAGACCCTGACGGTTTTCTCCAAGGGGGACGCAAGCGGCAGACAACGCACTACGGGTGGAAATACAACGGTCGGCGTGGTAAGGGGGCGAACTGAGACCTGGGAGGTTGGTGTGTTGACCCGTTAACCGAGGAGGCGCGGTCGTTGTTGAAGCTCTTCTGTGGATTCGCTGCCTCGACGTAGGATTCAAAGGCGCGGTTTCCGCGGAGCCCCTGATCCTAGTGACTAGATATGTCTAACCGAGTGACGTGTTAGGTTCGCTGCTGAACGTTCGATTGAACGTTCGAGTGGCGAGACTCAATTTCGACTAGCAGCGTGCTTGGCACGTTCCACGCTTGGGGTCGTCCTGCAAAGTACTTTATTGCCCTGGTCCACGGCCGGACGACGTGTCAAATGGAAATTTCTTTTCAGAGTTACGTTCGTCGTCATGACTCACCGCGTGTCTCGCACTGATTCGCGTAGTCGACGTTGTCAGATGCGTCATGCGACGAAACCACGCAAAAGCCGCCCTGTATCCGAATGACGTCACTTGCCGAACTCGGTAACCGTCGCGAGGGAAGATGCGCGGGAAATAATTTGTCAGCAACTGTACAGTATTAGACCGCCGTGAGTGTTGTATTTCTTCTTTTCTTTTTCGCTTCAGACTGCGCACGCGCGTCAATCATGCTTCATTCTGAGTTGTCTGTCCTGAATGTCCTCTTGTGATAGAAACGCATATACCCTGTTTTGCATTCCACACGCAACCTCCTCTTCTACATGGTCCCACCAACCAAGTCAGGGCCCTTCGTTTGACGACACGAAGGGCCCGTTACGTTCGTGGAAGATCAAACCGACCGCGTTCGCTCTCTGCGCGGCGTCGTTTTGACGTTGTGTGGGTTCAAGGGCGGCGCGTCGTTTTCTATAGTCTCTAATGAGTTGAGGTCGGTGGTTATCTGCCGAGCTCGTAGTTGTGGGACAGACATTTTCTTGTCGTAATTATCATCCTTGTTTTTCTCTCCTTTTTTTGTCATTGGAATGCCGAATGGATGTCGTTGACTGCCTTTGGAGTTTGGAATGGACTTGTTTACCAACATTTTCGAGCGATTGAGAGACCAACGATGACGTTGCCCAAGGTCAGGCGGAAGATTGCGCTCATCGTCCAACCGAAGCCGGCGAGTACTTTGTTCATCCCGTTCAACGTGCCTACGTTCATGAAAAGCTGATCATGCTCGACGTTTGTGCCCCTCCAGTCCTTTGAGATACCAGTTTCGCCGCCCGACCCGCTGTACAAGTTTCCCCAGGAGTATAGTACGCCGCTTCCCTACGTTCTTCTCGGATCCTATGACTGGTGCTCGGCGGGACAGGTTTCTGTGCAGCGCTCGCTGAGACGCCGGGTAAGTCCCCTTGGGCGAAGGCGTCTGCGGCGATCGAGCGAGATGGACGCAGGGGGACGATGCACGACTCGGAGACGTCCCAGGTTCGTGCCTTTCTCGTGTATCGCCCACGCATACACGCTGCATTGCGCACACAGTCGTGCCCCACGACATGCCGACGCGCGGCCAAGTCGCTCAACGAGCGGTGGCTCCAAGTCCCGTCGCCCTCGCCCCGGTGGGAATCGGATGTGAGCGACGTGACCTGATCATGTGCATGGTTCGGCGTTTACGGGCCTCTTAAAGCGATCGATCACGCTGGGGACGTTTCGCGGGAAGACGTCTCCCCGTGTCCTTGGACGCGTGACAGAAGAGGTAGAGGTGCCTTATTGTGGAAAACGGTGCTCATCGCTGGACAGATTACCGAACTTGAGACCGGAAAGGTTGGTGATGCCGACGGGCACGAGCCTGGCTGGGCGCCAGAGGTGGTGTCTTTTCTTTTTTTTTTTTGCCCTTTCCCCTAATCGAGTTCATCCCTGATGGGAACGTTGTACAGGCCGATGCCCTAAACGCGTCCGACACGCGCCCTGGTTCTTCGCAATCCAGTGGCACGATATACTTTGATGCACTGGACACGCTGAGTCTGTGTTCTGGCGTGGACACGGACGCCGAAGTAAGCCGTTTTTTTCATGTAGTTGCCGGTGCCTCGTGTACTTTTTCATATTCATACCATCTTTTTCCAAACAGGTCGCTAGAAACGATCAGACGCTCCAACGCATGTCAATATCCTTTTTCGTTTCTAATTCATTGTGTATTTTTATTTTTGGCTGACTATTCTGTCTGACACTCAGGTCTAGTCAGGCACAGGGGGAGAACGAAAAATGCACCGGTGCAGGGTTTAATCTAGCCAGTTTTCGGCTCGAGGGTCTGGGCGAACGCAATCACAAGTCTCGAATGGTGTTATCGAGGCCGAGTTGGCCACGCCGAGCTCGTCCGTCCCTTTTTGGTGCCGATCTCGGTGGCGATGTGGAATCTGTGTCTCCGCCGTATCGTGCCCGGTTAGCCGAAAAGAGGCACCGAGAGACGATACCGCCAAGCAGAGGGCAAGCAATCGGCAAGGATGCTCGGGGTGGATCGCCGTCGCACCGTGGTCATGCACATCGGATATCTGGCTCGGCTCGTCGTAGCATCGACGTGGACGCACACGGTCGTGTCGAGGGCGCGCGGCGCGCCGGCTGGACGACTCTATCGCGCACGATAAAGACGGAAGAAGCGAAGGAGCGGATAAAGGACGACGAGACGAATGATCCGACCGCCCCTAACGTCTTTGCGTACGTAGACGGGGACGCATCGGAAGCCCGCACCAGCCGGTCCGATCGAGCGTACCTGGAAGGTGCATTCCATCGACTTGGCCGATTTTGCCGTGAGCAAGTGAGCAAGTGGTGGCGCGCGTCGGCGTGGCGCAACCGCGACACGCAGGCCAACGCTGAACGACCATCGCGAAAACACGTCGTCAAAGCGGATCGTACGTCGACCCGGGATCCGGTGCCGGTGCCGGGTTCGAGCGCTGGTGGGGCAGATGGCGTCTGTCGTTTTGGTCTAGTGGCGCCACAGGAGGACCGCATCGCCGGTCCCACTAGCGAAAATACGATGGCGAGGACCGATTCGAGGACCGATTTGGAGAGGACCCACGGGTGGCGCTTCAAGACGCGTCCGACGAGCGTGCCTGCTTGGACGCCGATCTCGACAAAGTTGACGACGACGACGACGACGCGCCGGTCTGGTCTTGTCGAGCGTCGACCTGCGAGGCGCTCGTGCGATGGGGTCGGGCGCACTCGACCACGTACATGATCCCAATAGGCGCGAAGAACGTTCCAGCTGACTAGTTTGAAACACGCGATATAGGGCCAGTCTTGGAGGCACCTCGGGCCTGGCAACCGATCAGAGGCTGGGTTTTCTTATTGTTGCCTTTTTTCATTATAATTATTATCATTTTATGACAGTAGACCCGGGGCATGTGTACTTTTCATCTCTTCCTTTCCATTCTTTCGATTGAGCGAGTGGGGGCTTATGTACAAGAGATAGTAGTTGGAGCCACGCCGACGACGTTTTTTAATCACCGGACCCGTCTTTTGTTTCTTTTTTACTGTATGGACGTACTTTACGCCAGGCAGTGCAGCCGCAGGTGGTTTTTCATTTCAAAAACAAGGACCGGATTTATTACTCGCAACAAGCACAACCATCGCGTGTAGTGGCGTAGACCGATACATATTTTTGGCAATGGAGGGGCACGGAGCGTATTTACGCTCATATCGGACGTTACAGATCAAGATCCCCCCAAAACCCAACCGGGGGCAATCTCGCGTCCTAGTACAGCCTCTCCAGCGGATCGATCACGGTACCCATCTAGACAAGGGAAATCGGTCATTGAACGCCAGACCACCGGGACCCAGGATTTTAAAATTTAAGTAAACATGAAATAAAATGGTGCAACGCCACCCCCGGACCCCCCCAGGGTCCTGTCAATGAAGAAGAAGGAAAAAAAAGAGGAGAGAGAGAAAAAGATACGATGGGAAGAACGCACCTTGGATACAACACGTGGCAACGTCCCCTGTTGGAATCCGACGCGCGTGTTCCATTCGGTTCCCAGCGGCGTCTGCATCCGCCGTTCGTACTGCGCGTGGCTCGTATACGGGTGCGGAAGCTCGCGCACGAGGTATTTAGCAGCCTTCTTGTCCCGCTTCTCGGAGATGATCAAATGGGGTTTGGCATGGTCGGCGCGGGCGGTCGGAGCGATGCCCGGGACGGACTTGATCAGGTGGGGTTTGGGAGGCCGCTTTTTCGTGCCGGCGCCGCCCCAGGTGCCCTGTGCGACGAAAAAGGTGAGAGGGGGGGAGACGCACGAGACGAGGATCGCGTACCCATCCTGGGAGAGTGGTATCCACGTTGCGAGGCGCGTCGGCTTCTGCTTCTTGTCGCTTGGCTTCTTCAAAGGCCTATGGTACGTTTTTGCGTGCGTTCGGAAGACGACGAGGAATGGACGAGACGTACCTGTATCACGTTGTCGCCTGCAAAGGCAAGTGCGACGAGCTCGTGTTGTTGGAACGCCTGGACGCCCTTCTTTCCTTCGGCCGCGCGTTCCTGTTCCTCGACTTCGCTAGGAACGTCTGAATCATCATCGTTCGCCTTGTCAGGTGCGGCGGGTGCCTCGGTAGTGCCCTTTGCCTTGCCCTTGTCTTTCTTGTTCGGGTTTGGTGGTAGGGGCTCTGGGATCTCCAACACGTTGGTCGTGTCGATTTCGAGCACCGCGTCGTCCCTTGCGCGCTCCCGTTCGTCTTCATTCTTGGCAGTTTGTTTCTTGAGCTTGTTCGAAGACTTGGTCGACGCGTCCGCGCCCTTCTGAACGCGCACTTCATTTCGCTTCCGAGAGGGACCAGAAGACGAGGTAGGCACGAGCCAGGGGTTGCCCACGGACTTGGGGGTAGGCGTGGATAAGCTTGGGGTCGGTGTCGGTTCCGGTTCCGGGGCGGGTATGTCTTGCAAAAGGTCGGTGGACTGTAGCGTCACGCTGGACGTGTCCGAAGCCAAGGAACCGACCTGTCTAAGAGCGCCAGTGATCGCTCCAGGCCGGAACGAGACTCTTCCGCCGATGCGTTGCACCATGGTCGCATCCTTTGGAGGAAGAGCTGTGATGGTATCTGCATCCTCGTCGTCTTCCCCCCCGCCAATGTCGAATCCTAATTCCTTTTGAAGTTCCTCGGCTTGTGCGTCTGCTTCCCGGGACCGTTTCGCAGCAGCATCGCGCATAAACTTCATGTTGAACACGCTCTTGTTCTTGAGGTCTGGGAGGCTAGCATCGTCCTCTACACGCAGCGCAGCCAACTCTTCAAAAGCATCCCGTCTGAGATCCTCTTCGTCGTGTTCCTCCCCGTCGCTCTCGCTGTCTTCGCTTCCCTCGTCACTGTTCTCGCCATGTATCCGCCGCCGCAACTTCTCACCCCGGTCGAGCATCTCGCTGATGGCTTGGCGCTGATCCTGATCGAGGCCTTCGCGGCCCTTGATCTCCTTTGCCCACTTGCCCGTTTTATGTCGGAGCGTCGCGCGTTCCCGTGCACGTTGTACCTCCGCTTTGAGCTGCTCCTCCTCATCCTCTGGCCCATCCGCAGGCTCGTTCCCATCTAACCGTTCGCGCTGCTTTTTCCGTATCCGTCGATACGTCTTGCTCTTGATCTTGGCAACCCGTTTCGCTTTTCGGTCGGCCCGGAAGGCCAGTTCGCGCATAATTCGAAGTTCAGCACGGCGTGCGGCAACTTCTTCCACGCTGAGATGAGCCATTTTGAGTGCTTCTGTTTGTGCAATATCTTCGTCGCGAAACTGTGCCGATTTTAGGAGCTTATCGACGGCAGATTCGAGTTCGTTGGATGGCTAGAAAAAGCAATGAGTATGACGACCATGCATGTGACCGTTCGCTTACTGTGAATCTGGCAGCTAGTTCCAAGTTGGAAACACGACCCTGTTTTTCTGCTTGTAGAGGAAAACTGAGGTGTTCTGCCTGAGATAGGTATCAGTTTTAGATAAATGTTTGGTATGAGTTGGATACTTGCCTCTTTGATACGCTTCATCGTAGCCGACCATTTGTCCACCTCTTCTTTCGTTTGCTCATATGCAGCTTCTCGGTCGAGACGTTCCTGTGCTCTCTGGGGTAGCGGCGCGGAGAGTGTTTTCGTTTTCGACCTGGACGATGTAAGCAGTTTCGTCGATTTCTTGAGAGCAGCAAGCGAAGAGGAGGAAGGTGCGAGCGAATCAAGAAGGTCGTCCAGCTTGAGAGATCCCGAGCCTGTCGGAAATCAGAATATTAGAGGTAAAATATGGCGCGTGTGTACCTCGAACCCCAAACTCGCTCTCTTCGCCGGCCTCGGTGCGGTCCAGAACACGTCGACGCTTTTTCGAGGCAGGTTCAGCAGCCTCGTCGGGTTTCCTTTTGTGTGGTGCGGCGGGGTCGAGACTCGAGAGAAAGGTTTCAAGATCTGCGAGTGCTTCGGGCGAAGGATCCTCGGAATCGGAAGCAGATATGCGTAGTTCGTCATCCTCGTCCGCTGCACCATCTTCTTCCTCTTGGTCCCCGGACTCGTCCTCACTCGCGTCCATGTCTGCATCTTCTGCCCCTCTCCATTCATCCTCGTTTCCTGATGCATTGCTTCTCTGTCCGTCTCGCATTGGAAGAGGGTCGTCGTCGTTTTCCACATTTGCACGTCCGTCAAAGACATCAAGGGTATCAAAAAACTCGCCTGAACCCTCCTCATCCGACCCTTCTTCGTCCTCGTCCAGGACCGATCGGGCATCCCCCGGTTGAGCATCAGAATCTTCATTGAGATCGACCTCCTTCGCGACACGTCTCTTCTTGCTCGAACCCTGCGTAGCGCCTCGTTTTCCGCCCTAAAACATCGTCTGTCCACGTGTGGACGAAACGAAGGACATGGTCATCCACACACCTTGCGCACGAATTCCGACCCTGCAAATGCCTCTCTGTCGCTCTCCTCGAACGCATCTTCGCTGTCGATATCTTCATCGTCGTCACTGTCGATTCGCTCTGCATCCTCGTCCGCATCGTCCCGCATCAGTCGTGCACGCAGCTTCTCCGTTGCTTCTTGACCGAGGCCAGCGAGGTCTATCTCGTCTTCTGCGCCATGTCGTCGACCTTCGAGCTCGTGACGGTCGAGAGCGAGCGCGACTTTTGCACGACGGACTTTGGAAGGCGCATATTCGTACACGTCGTTGATTGCGCGTTGATTGGTCTTGTCTCTGGAGGGGGGTTTTCTGCGCAGTGCTCGATCTGTGTGTTTTTGGTGGGCCTTGAAAGGTCCTTTTGAGTTTTTGATATCCCTGCGCATGATAGCAGGAAAAATGAGCTGGTTCGGCAAACACCGGTACAGTCTAGGTATGTAAGTAGTACTACAGGCATAATGAAGTAGTCATGATACAAGATAACCGGAATCTACATCCCATCACCACGTACATACTCTGGAGCAGGTTCAATAGGATCAGAAGACCTAAGGGCTTCCTCCTCATCTCTCGACGTCCAATGGTGTGACGCCGAGTTGACGCTCCTCAAACCTCTGGTCCGGGCATTCCAAGTGGCGGTCAAATAATCCGTCAAGGAGCAGAATAACTCTGAAAGGACGTCCCATATCTCGTGTGCGTGTGCAACGGTGAACTTGGGCAGCTGGTCGAAGCCTCTCAGACGAAGTGCGAAGCGGTTGTAAAGGGTACTGATGACCATGAACGACATCAGGAGAATTAAGACCCTGTTTCAAAGTCCATGAGGAGCCAGACAGGCCGCACGAAAATTAAACACACGAGATGGCCGAAAAGACGAGCAATCCTCCAAAGAAGCCGTGTTCTCCGACCGGGCACGCATACTGTCGAGAGCGTCAAGCACACGCAGGCAGAGGGAAAGGAGACATCTCACGTGTGTCCGCCACTCGAACTCGTAGTGGCAGGCGTTGTCGTCGTCAGAAGGCCATTGGCCGAGAAGCACAGGTCTCCCTTGACAACGATGCGTCAGCCACGATGCGCGACCTTTTAAAGCTGGCGTCATACCTGCTGAATAGACAGACGTGTCACATATGAACAAGATGGTAGAGCTTCCTTGCTCGTTTTCCAACCCTTTACAAGGAGATCCTTGTGACTGGCTGAGCATCAAACCGCCGTCTTTGACCTCCAGCGTCGTATTCACAAGCCTGACAAGGTCACTTCCATTGCGCAATACGGCGATCTCAAGATCAGGCTCACCCAATGACAAAGTCCCCATGACCCCTCCTCACCAGTCCCGCGATTTCGACCTGGCCTTCGTCCAAGCCGGTACGCCAAGGTCTCGTGTGCACCCTTCGGCATACGTTCAGGGATACGTTGCGTCCGCTGTCGGTTTGAAATTCGTAGTCTTTGCTGAGACACGGGGTAAGCAAACACAGTACGACGTGACACTTCCTACCTCGCCTTGAGAGGACTCAGATCGTAGAAACTGCCGGTGTCGTCGTGTACCGTACATGGCCTCTCCGCTGCCAGAACTGCGCTGAAAAGTAAAGGAAGAAGAACGAGAAACAGCAACATGGCGGGACCAGAGCTGAGTCGACCCCCCGTTGGGAGGTCCAAACCCCGCTCGTCAACCGATTTGCGCCGCGTCCTCACACTTCAACGTCCTCGACGATGGCCAGCGCCCTTCTTCGCCGGCAGCTCGTCCTGCCAAAGCGGACTCTCCTCCGCTCTCTTTCTACCTCGCCGCTCCAGTCCACCTCGACCACACCGAAGAATCCCTTCGAGACCCACACCGTCGAGGACCTCCATGGCATGTCCGCTGCGGATATACTGGCGGAGACGGGCACGCGTGCGGACTCGAAATTGAGGCATTTCACGGGTGCGTTTTTCGTTATTTTTCCACCTTTTGTTGATGTGGACGTTGTGCGTCGCAGTCAACTTTGGGTATGTGTTCGCCGCCGTGTACCAAGAAAATAGCGCTTAAATTACACCGCAGCCCTCAACATCCCGCTGCACACGGTGTGCTTCGTATGATTTTGGAACTCAACGGAGAAGAAATTCTTCGGGCTGATCCAGTGCGTTCTTGAGAACGACCGACTGCTGTCTACCTCACATTATTTGCAGCACGTCGGTCTCCTTCATCGTGGGACGGAAAAACTCATCGAATATAAAACGTACACACAAGCCCTCCCTTACTTTGATCGTCTCGACTATGTCTCCATGAGTGCGTGTAGCTCACTTGACAGTCTACGGCTTACGAACGATTCGCAGTGACAAACGAGCTTTGCTATACCCTCGCCGTGGAAAAGCTTCTCAACATCGAGGTGCCCGAACGTGCCAAGTGGATTCGAACCATGTTTGGTGAAATCACTCGCGTTCTCAGTCGTGCGTACTCTCCTTCTGTCTTCAATATTTGTAACGACGTGTCTGTTCAGACTTGATGGCCGTTCTGTCACATGCTATGGACGTTGGCGCTCTGACACCTTTCCTCTGGGGTTTCGAGGAACGTGAAAAGCTGATGGAGTTCTACGAGCGTGTTTCTGGTGCTCGTCTCCACGCAGCTTACGTTCGCCCTGGTGGCGTCGCCTTCGACATTCCCCATGGCCTACTCGAAGACATTCATAAATGGGCGACTCAATTCAGCTCGCGCGTCGACGAGATCGAAGAAGTCGTCACCGGCAACAGAATATGGAAAGAACGTACGGTCGGCATTGGTGTCGTGACCGCCAAAGAAGCGTTGGACTACGGCTTCACTGGTGTCATGTTACGTGGGAGCGGTATCCCATGGGATCTCAGAAAGATAACACCGTACGACAAGTATGACGAGGTACGCTCGCAGTCGTCGCTTGTCCTATATTACAGTATTTCATGCCCATCTAGGTCGAGTTTGACGTCCCAGTTGGTAAGAATGGCGACTGCTACGACCGGTATCTCTGCAGAGTTCAAGAATTCCGTGAGAGTTTGCGCATCATTCACCAGGTATGCACTTTGTCGGTTACTTGTTCCCGAATATAACGTGCGACACGCTACTCTAGTGCTTGAACAAGATGCCCACGGGTATCGTTAAAATCGATGACAACAAGCTGGTTCCTCCTCCCCGTGCTTCTATGAAGGAGAGCATGGAAGCCCTAATCCATCACTTCAAAGTAAGTCTTATTTTCTTTAATGCTTGTAACCTTGCATACTATTTGCGATAGCTCTTCAGCGAGGGGTACTCTGTACCTCCAGGTGAGACCTACAGCGCGATCGAAGCACCCAAGGGCGAAATGGCAGTCTACCTCGTATCGTGCGTATCTCTTTCTCGTCTTCTATTCGCATATGAGGCTGAGACAATCCTCAGGGATGGCACGAACCGCCCATATAGATGTAAAATCCGTGCGCCCGGGTTTGCCCACCTGGCTGGCTCTGACTTTATGATGAGACGTGAGTCTTTCACACGCCGACTCTAACCACACGAAGCTAACGAAATGTCCCCGCTTCGCATGCAGATGTAAGCACCATGTCATCTCCGGGAACGCCTGATCGATGACCGTCCTTTCTTTTTAGCACATGCTGGCAGACGCCGTAGCTATCATCGGTACGATGGATCTTGTCTTTGGGTGAGCGAAGAGATTTTTCGTGCCCAGCAGGCGTGCTCATCCTTCTTTCTTAGTGAGGTAGATCGGTAGAGCCACGATACATGTTTCCATTCGTAACAAATGCAAATTCCTTGCGACGCTAGGCCGAAGAAATTGAGTAAACGACGGTGCAAGTCACTGGACATTCTCGTCGTCGTTTCCACAAGACGACACAGGTTGAGTTTGTCCAGGATGTTGATCTTGCAAATGAAACGCACTCGACTTGTGGATCGTTTGGACGTTGACGATCTTTTAGATCCCAGGTGGCACCCACTACTTTGCCATAGTCCTGTCGACGCACATGAAAACGTAGACTCGATGACTGGCAGTCCTTCTCGTTCGATGAAGCCGAGCCATCATGGTGTAAGCGAAATTTCTCCGTTCCTTGTGCGAATAATCAGCGCTCGAAAACGTGCTCGAGGCATTTTGGTCGGGCGATTGATCCGCGTACTCGAACTGCTTATAAATAAAAGGTTCCACACAACCTTCTTGACGAATCTCCAAACCATAAAAAAATAGGTATATCGCTGGGACCTGTGATTGGATCGGTTTTCCGTCCCGCGTCGTTCAATAACGTCCAGAAGAATTTGGCGTGGGTACTACTCAATGCGTTTAGCCCTACGAATCGGCGTCCTCGAGCGCTTGGGAGACGCCTTGCCCAGAGTGTGGAGATATCGCTGTGAAGCCAAAGTCGACATGCAAGACCATATCAGACTAGATCATCCTACGCACCATGAACAGCGTCGCCGATCAGTACGGTGTGTCGGCAGTGCCAGTATTCAAGCTTCGGGGGCCGAAATACAGGCCGGACGAAGAGCTCCTCGTCTGACGCCTCTGTTGCAGCAATCAGCTGGGGGACTGGATAAACCCAGTCTCCGTATCGCTCTCGTATCTGAAAGAGGGTAGGCGTGAGATGCGCGCACGTTTAATGGAGCTGCTTCCGCGGCAAACACGGGATTGATTTCTTGTCTGCATATTCATGGACATACCATCCTTTTCAAGTTTACGCGTTGCACTTCGTCGCTTTCCGGTTGAACACCACGCCCTCTTAAAGTTGCTAACCAATTCAAGAAAAACACTGATACATCACTGCTATAGATACATATTAGACATACAACGCATACGAGACCTATTTCGTGTTTTCAAAGTTTCTCTCCTCTCAGCATCATGCCCGTAAGTAATTTGAAAGGTTCTGGAACCAAACGACACGACATCTCATTCTTGGCACTATTCAGAACCTGTAAAGCAAAGTTCCATCATTAATCCGTCACACGATCCACATCGGGAGGACATACGGCAAGGTGAAAAGGTACAAGTCTCCTGTGGTGGCAATCTTACCCCACAAGCTTGACATTTGATGGGCTTCGGCTTTTGTCACTTTGGTGCCCTTAGTCAGTCAAGCACAGAAAGCATCCCAAGCACCACACACCAGAGGGATGTCAAGGACATAGCCATCTCCTTGATGGCTGTTCTGTGTGATAGCATTTTCCCAGCCTTGTGGAAGCCTCCATGTCGAATGCCAATTGTGACCAGGACGGACCAACACATAGTGTACCTTGACTGACACATCTTCTAACAGCTTCATCCTCTTTGCTGGTGGGGGTTCAGTTGGATTTTCTCCCCTTTCAAGCAGCATTTGAACATTCTTCACAATCTTGTGTATTACTGCATAGCCCCTCACTGAACCTCTATGGTCAGCAGCTGTGGTCATTTGAAGAATCCAGATGTCTGCAGACTGGATAGCAAACTTGAGGTCCACCAGAAAAGAGTCAAAGAAGGGTAGGTTGAATCCTTTGGCAATGTAATATTTGCCATTCTGGAGATCTGCAGGAATGTTCATGAAGTCAAAGAGGACCTGCTCTCGCTCAATTTTGGAGAACCCATCAACTTCTGAAGCATGGCCAGGCAAAACAAATATTGGGGATTTGAAGCCACTTGGTCTCTCCAGGTTCATCTTTTTGAGGGGCCACATGCCAGCAGCAACAGATGCCATGATGGTACGGTGAGCAAGAGGCTCAAAGAAGTATTCTGCAAGGCCTCTGGTCTTGGGCATAGAAGAAAAGTGTGTAATTAACTGGCATGCTTCTCTCTCCTGCTCAGCAAAGAATCTATTGGAGACCTGCCTGCCAATGTGTACAGACTTGAAGTTGACTTGCCATGACATTGCATTCTCATCCTTCTTAACTTGATCAAAAGAGAAGATGTGGTGGCAGCCATCTCTATGTGGGAAATGCTGTCCATAGTTTAGAACCAGTGCAACATGCTTCAGCTCCTCCAATCCAATTGGGAGTGCATTAGTATGACACTCCTCTATCATGTGGAAGTCATACATTGCCAAAATTATGTCTTGAGGAATGGGCCCAAAGCATGTAGCAAGAGCATCTAAAAGGATGTCAAAAGCCTCAGCTCCTGAGCTGGGGGCATTTTCTCCATGAGTTTTTTTAAGAAAGCAAAAGACACCACAAAAGATTCTTCCTTCCACATATTCATTCTTCCAGTGCTGCACTGCACCATTCAAGAACTGCATGAGTGTTGGGAATTGGTAATAGAGGCATGCACTGCATAGTAAACATATTAAATATGCATATTTCTGCTATCACATAACATCTCACCAGGAAGTGAGCTCTTCACGGGTCCATAGTGGAAACCCAATGAAATGAGGATATTGCCTCTTTCGCCACCCTCTGTTATGCTCAGGTGTAGACCCGAGTGACGAGGGGGCGAGGGGATGTTAACGTTGCTATTCAGCTGACGTGGCAAGGGTTGATAGACGGGCGATCCGCTATCCTCAGCCTCAACAGTATGTCGTGAGCTGTTGACCTGGTCAACGTATGTTGTGACGCAGGGACGAAGGAGTTGCTTATGGAGGAGCGACGATGAGGGGGACGAGGGGAGTGCCTACTTGGTAGCAAGGCAGGGACAAGGGG
>JBBPML010000315.1:0-29692 GCA_038090275.1 Austroboletus novae-zelandiae | reverse complement strand
GTGCGCCTCATGCTTATGCTTCTTATTAGTTCCACCAATCATGTAATTCTCTCTTATCATGGTACGATGACTCTTATGGACGTATGTACAAACATGTACACATAAACTAGACAATATATAAGACAGGGCGACGAGGCTGGATGCTCTCCAGTTTCGAAGTCTTGTTGTTTTCCTCACAAGGCTTTCCTTAAAGCTCTACGGGTCGACGTGACCACTCTTTATTCGATTCCTCTCATTGATTGAGTCGTTTCACAAAGATCGGTGCTTTGGCCTCATCAAGGAAGCCCATAACAGCCTAGGGCACAAAGGTGTCTTTATAGTTCAGATGCACCTCTTACTCCGATTCTGGTGGCCAATGCTTATAGACGATGTCAAATGGTTCACCTGAACCTGTCATGAGTGTCAGATCCACCAGACAGCTCGGTTTCATATCCCGCCACTCGTACTGGTCATTGGTGGCTTATTCCAGAAAGTACACATCGATACCATGCTAATGCTGCACTCTGGTGGTTATAGATATATCGTACAAGCTCAGTGCGCTCTCACAGCCTACTCTGAATGGTGCTTTTGCGGTCCAAGAACTCAGCCAGTCTTGCAGCCTTTATCTTCGAGGATATCCTCTGCAGGTGGGATCCCATTGCCAAAATTGTTACTGACAATGGCCCCACCTTCATCCAAGCCATAGAGACCCTAGCCGACCACTACCACATTCGGCACATCCAGATCTCCCCCTACAATTCCCAAGCTAACAGTATTGTTGAGCACCAACATTTCAATGTTCGGGAGGCGCTCATCAAAAGCTCCAAAGGGGGGGAGTATCACTGGCATATGGCAGCTCACTCGGTTTTCTGGGCCAAGCACGTAACTGTGCTCCAGTCCACCAGGTTGACACCGTATTTTATGGTTCACAGCATAGAACCACTATTTCCATTCAATCTCGCTGAAGCTATCTTCCTCCTACCTCCCCCAGATTCCGACCCGCTATTGGCAGCTGGCCTCATCGTCTGATGCACCCAACAGATTCAGAAGTGTTTGGACAACTTAAGGTCAATCCAAGAGTGTGTCCTCAAGGCTCGCTTTGAGTCCATCAAGCACTTTGAAGCTGCATTCAAGAGCCGAATCAAAGACTTCGACTTCGGCCCAGGTAGTCTCGTTTTAGTTCATAACACTAGAGTTGAGAATGATAGTCCTTCACTGGACCACCGGAGGATTGTATGTCTTGGCCGAGTTGGACAGAGCAATCTCTCGGCTCCGATATGCAGCCTTCTGGCTCATTCCTTACTATCCACATTTCCACTTATCGATACCTGTCACACAGCTCACCAACACTGATGAAGAAGAGCTCAATCAGGTGGCAGGGGCAGATGTAGAAGAGCCTGAGAACAAAGACCGAGACAGCTCGGACAACGGATAAGTTGAGCCAACCACAGGCATCCCATTTTCCTTACCTCTGTTTCACCCTGGGTTTCAACTGGCAATCTCTCTCTGGAGCAAAGTTGACAATAAAGCTAAAAACACACACAGACATTTTTACTGTTTGTTCCTCCTTCCTTACCTACATTGCTAGTTATTAGGCCACACTGGCCCCAATATCAAATGATACCAAGTCTAGCCAGCCATCTTCAGCTCTGGTACCACCCCCTCGTCTCTTCTCCCCTTTCTCAGTGCCCTACCTGTACTCACCCTCTGTATTATGACTTCGAATGTGCAAAGGCACAGCACCCCTTGATTACTTATAAGCTGACAGATAACTGGTAAAAAGAAATAGAAAGCTGAAACAACCAAACAAAAAACTGGAACTGACCTGTGATAGGGATCCTAGGTAGGAGTAGATGTTGAAAGCCGAACAACAAAGCAAAGCCAAGTGGTAGCTCGCTCACAGACAAGGGACTTGAGTAGGAGTAGATGACTGAAAGCCGACTGATGAAGACAAGTCGGGCGGTACCCCACAGGAGTCTTTGACCCTCGGCCCCCAGTGTTTTTGCATTTACTCCCTTATATCGAAGTTCTGACCTTCGGACTTGGGACAATTTGACTTGCAATAAGAAAAAACTAAAACTACACATAGGACGAAAAACAATATAGAAAACAAAGAGAAAAGAAAAGGGGCATGCCAGCCATGGAGGTCTTTCCCACTCTAAACCTCAACCTGCTCCAACTCACTGATGAGCTCTCTGATTTCACCCAGCACTTCAGCATGCTCAACATCAAGGGCCTTGAGGCTCGCCTGGATTTAATATAGCCAGGAATGGGCTACATTCAAATGACGGGTGATCTGGTCAAAGTTCTTCTGGGAAATCAATCGCCCAGGAGGCAGCGCTCTGATGGTGGCCTTGCTCTTCTTCGGTGCCAGAACATCTTCGGCTGAGTCCAAGTCGAGGACGACCATGTCCCAACTAGACTCCACCCTTGCTGAAGCCTTAGCAACTGTTAGGAAGAATGGGTGAGTGAAATACACTTTCAGCGGAAAGCACTTACCTCGTGAGGGTCAGATGATGATCTCGACCTGCTTCGGCTTTGGCGCCAACAGCTCTCTCACCACTGCCTTGCCCTTCGATGCTGATTTCCTCACCAGCACTCGCTCCACCTTTCGGGCTTGGATTTCCGTGGTTTTGCTGCACTTGAGCTTAGCCAGGTGGCACCGCTCACACATATCTTGGACACCCTTCTTGCAGGTTCTAGCCACCAAGGGCCCAGCCTTGGTGCACTGAGTGCAGGGTATCCAAGCCGCCTCTTCCTCCTCCTCCTTACCCTCCTCTTCCTCCTCATCCTCCACCTTGTTGACATCGGCCACAGTCGCCGCAAGCACCTTCCAGGGGCACTCAGCAATCCCCTCGTCCTTGTTGGCTTGAGCTCTCTGTATGATGATTAGCCCCTGGGTACGGATATCAGGCCCACAACTCACCTTTACCCCCAACGACACGACCAAGCACGCATCAGACTCCACCTGTGGGACCTCACTGCCGCTCCTCTCCCTCTCAGCCTTGGACAGTGCCACCAATGCATTGATCTCCATGGAGGTCTCCTGTGATGGGGCTATGTCTTCACCGGCCTGAGGTGGGACTGCAATGTTGCCAAGAGGAGACTGGGTGCAGGCTAGTTCCCAAGTGAACTTTGACCATTTGGCTTCGTTGATGACCTTCAGGAGAGAATTGGATAGGGACATCCCCACACCGATCGCCTCCACGGCTGCCTGGGCTTCGGCCCACTCATTCTGTTGAAAACTCAGTTATTGTACACCTCTACTGAATTCCCCACTCACCCATATCTTCTCATACAACACAAGCCACAGCCTGATGTTGTCCTCTAGCTCCTCCTGATCATCGGGGATGCAGACTGCCACTGCCTCTAATGAGTTGGTGGCAGCTTGGAACTGCGCTTGCACTTCGGCCTGGTGTTGGGCACCGAGTTTGTGTTGTACACAGAATTGCTCGACATGCAATTGAAATTGGGGAGGTTGGGACATGGTGATGGTAGGAAGGAAAGAAGTTGTAAAAGCATGGCAGGTCCACTGGGCTTGCTTTATGTCACAACAGGTCCACTGAGTTTGTGCCGACTAAAGCTCCAATGACCACATGACCCGACTGGGGACAGTCGGAATCCAAGTTCCCTGCAGATGTAGAGCTTGGAGATGCTCTACGTGGATATGGATTCATTTGCATTCAGAGTACGTCTCCCTCACTATCCCTTACTTGTACCATCCATTTGCAGTGCAGCTGGACCAGATCAACAATGTCTGAACACTCGCCAGTGGGCCGAGAACGGTCTCCAAGCAATCGGTTTGGACCAAAGTGGCCCTGGGGCACTTGGCCATGCTGTCTTCGGCCCCAGTTGAAGGTTTCCTTTATTCATAACTCACTGTACTCTTGGACAAGACTCCCTGTGCTTGGCCAAAGGTACCCACCATTGGTGTTCTGCCTATGGGCTCAGGACGTTATCACTTTCCCTCTTTTCGGACTCGTACATACTACTTACAGACACAACCTTGGACTCAGTCATTCAGCATCCAGTTACTGACATACTTACATACCTTACATACCTTTACTACATAGACCCTAGTTCCTAAAGTTGGGTACTTACACAGTCTCGGGCATACCCAGACTATAAGTCTTGTACCCCTGGGAATGAGGGTAGCTTCCATTTGGCTCACCTTGGGATGGAATCAACTGCCCCCTGTTTTCACTGACCGAGACTGCCTCTCGCTTTCATCTTCACTGACCATCTTACTGATTTGTTCCATCAATGTCTCTGTCTCACGCCTACCATTCGGCTGATACCATCTCGGCCCCAATCCTCACATCCAGCTCTAATCCACATGTTCGGCCAGCGCTGGTCCGGCCCTCCTTACCCTCACCGGTTTCGCTCAGTCGGTCGGTTTTCACCTCCGGTCAACTTGGATCACCTTTGGCACAACTCTCTTGGGCTCAGCTTTCACTTTTTCCAGTCCCTGGCTTCACCCTTGCTCCCCGGTTTTCACAGAGTCCCTCCTTGGGGTGAACCTATTGCTCCCTTCACCCCTTTTCTCAGCTGGAGCAATCAGGGATTTCCACCCCTCTTGCTCTCTCAGCTGGACTTTACTCTAATCACAGCATGGAGCTTGAATCTCAAATCAGTGGCACATTACAATGTATCAAAATATAATATTTGATACCTCTGTATGCTCTCCTAGATAGTTGACCGAATGTTGCTTGTTGGATCATGAGCAATATGTCAAAAAGTGGTGATTTTATGACCATTCAGTCACTGATGAATCAGAGTCACAATTTTTTACCATTTAAACTGGTACATATCATGAAGATGACCCTTTGTGATATTTTCACAATATATATCATGCAAATACATGTATTGCAGGTGTGCCAGCAGCATGTCAGTCCAGGGTGTCTTTATATTGGTATCATTGATATCTAAGCAAGAGATATACTAAATTTGGAAAAGAAGTCTCAGGATGTCCAATGCATCACATCACGTCGCATCAATAAAATTGGCTGCTTGATTTTTTATGATTGGGTGGTTACACATGAGAAGGCAAGTGTTGAGGAAGAATGGGCAAAGAAAACCTGCCACAAGAAGAGGAATAAATGTGTGGGAATTATGGAAACATGGGAGGTGGCTGAAAAAGTGCAGTTAGAAAGGAACCGGAAGTGGAGAGAAGTGCACAAGCAAGAGCTTGTATGTCAGTCTTGTTAGGACCCGCAGCACATAATCATCACGATGTTGTGATTTGGATGCTAGAATAGAAAATCTAAGTAGAGCAGAAAGACAGGACACATACACAATACCTAGAACAGAGAAGAATGAGACTAAAGAAAAAGGAGACACAAGATGAAACATGGTCACAATATATCAATGATGACCAATAAAGACTCAGGGACTAAGGAAGTGCACAGGCCAGAATAAAAAGATCATAATATTACCCCCCATCTAAAGATTGTATCTTGCAATCCAGCAAGTCCTTCAGAGCATCAAACCAAATGTCTTCATCCAAGGCTACAGTTGACGGATGACAAGCAAGATCACATTCAAAGATACCATTTTCTCAATTAAATAATCGATGAGGGATATGAGGTCAAGTATAGTTTTCAATAGGACAGAAATGGAGGTACATCATAGGAGTGGGATGAGGTTTCACAGAGTGGGTGCAATGAAAATCTGTGATGGCTCCACAGGTGTGAATGAGTTCGGAGGCACGTTTCCATTCCAATGAATAAGATACTTGAGTTGATTTCAATGGAGATGGGAGTCTAAAATCTCTTCGATCTCTTGCTCTTCAAAACCCTCGATGAGGTCAGGAGGCGGAGGTGGGGGTGTCTTCTGGGAAGGGAAGTCAGGAGGGATGTAAGGAGAGAGAACACACTTATTAAAAATGGAATAGATAGCCTTCCATGTTGTAGGAAGCTGTAGTTTGAATGCACTTTCACCATGTTTGCTAAGGATAACAAACAGACCATAGCACTTATTGTCAAGCTTCTTCATCAGTCAATTAGACAGAATATGCATGGCTTCCAACCAGACATGATCACCAATTTGATAGTTGTGAGAAGGAGACCACTTCCTGTTATAAGCACATTTCATGTTGTCCAATACCTTCTTCAGCACTGCTTCAGCTTTGGAATGGGTTTTCTTCATCCGGTCAGTGAACTTGTGAGCAGCTTCAACACAACCCTCCCTCTGCGGAGAATGCCCCTTCCAAGAATATTGACCATAATTGAGAAAGAAAGGAGAGTGACTGGTGGAAGAGTGAAATTTGTTGTTGTGAGTAAATTCAGCAAGAACAAGCCAATCCACCTGGTCTGTCTGATGGTAGTTGGTGAAAACATGGAGATAATGCTTGAGTTCTTGATTGAGATGTTCTGAGGGTGATAGGCCATACTGGCATTACTAACAATGCCCAGTTGGGAATAAAGTCTGCACATAAAGGAGGAGATGAAATTGAATCTGCAATCACTGATCACTGTGTGCAGAAGGCTGTGGTGATGAAAGACATGATCATGCGACACACATGCAACACTGGATGATGTGATCTCGGGCTGGGATGGAATGGCTTTCACCATTTTAGAAAAATGATCAACAACAATGAGAATGGCATTATGGCCCTGAGACTCGAGCAACATTCCAATGAGGTCAATGGAGATATGTTCCCAAGGGTGGGAAGGGATGTCATTGGGATGGAGAGGGGCAGCAAGAGGGGAGTAGCGAGGTTTTGTATGTTGGCATATCTCACACCCTGCCACATATTTCTGTATGTCACAAAGAATAAAAGGCCACCAGTAGTTCCTAGTAATGAGTTCGTGAGTTTTGTACTGACCAGGATGTCTCACTAGACAAGAGTCATGATGCTCATGGATGATTTCTTCTCTCAACTTTTTGTCAATTGAAACATACACCTGACCCTTCCAGCTTATAACATCATCTTTTTCCTCCTAGCCTTCCACCTTGGAATTCAGACTCTGTTGAACAACATGGTTGTGGTTTGTAGTACACTGACAAATACAATCAATAAAGCCAATTTCTTCGAGCACCATCTCAACACAGCAAAAGAATTCTGGTTTAAAAACAACAACATTCTCATTATCTCCTAGTCCATGGTCATGATCTGGGCAATGAGACAGAAGGTCTGCCTTGACGTGGATGCAACTAGGTTGATGACAAAGGGTAAAATAATAGTTGGCAAGTTCAGAGACCCAGCACGCTTGATGATGATTGAGCTTTTGGGGTTTTCAGAAATAAGCAAGATTTTGATGATCAGTCCAAATCTCAAAGGAGATGGATGAACCCATGAGGTGGTAGTACCATTCAGATAAAGTGGTCATGATGGCAAGTAACTCCCAATCATAAATTTCATAATTGCACTTGGTCCCCATAAGAGATTTGGAAAGGAAAGCGATGTGATGCCAAATACCATTTTGAGATTGCGAGAGGATGGCACCAAGAGCCAGTCCTGAGCTATCAGCTTCCACTCAGTAGAGATCAGAATCAGTGGGGATGGTGAGAACAGAGGCCAAAACAATAGAACTTTTGAAGGAGTCGAAAGCAACTTGTTGTTTGTCTCCCCAGCTCCAGGATACATTGCCTGTCAATGAGTTCAAGGGCTTGGAAATTCCACTAAACCCTCAAATAAAGTGGCAGTAAAAATTTTCAAATCCTAGAAAGGATTGCAGGTCATGTTTACAGGTTAGTGTTGGCCATTGAGTGACACCCTGAACTTTTACAGGGTCCATGTGTATAGTACCATCAGAGATGATCAGGCCTAAGCACTCCACTTCGGCTTGTTCAAACTTGCACTTCTCTGGTTTGAGAAAGAGATGATGGAGATCAAGGAGTTGCAGAACACAGGTAGTGATTTGACAATATTCCTTGAGCATTTTGGTAAAAATAAGTATGTTGTCAAGATAGACGAGGACCTTGCCTTGTGAGATGAGATCATGGAAGATATTGTTCATCATGTTCTGGAAGGTCGATGGCAAATTAGTCATGCCAAAAAACATCACCGTTGGCTCAAAGAGTCCTTGATTGGTATGAAAAGCCACCTTCCATTCATCTCCCTCCTTGATATGAATATTGTTATAACCCCAGTGCATTTCGAGTTTTGTAAAGTACTTAGCTCCTTTCAATTTATTGACCATTTCTGAGATCAAAGGGAGAGAGTAGCAATTTTTGATAGTGACAGCATTCAATTTGCAATAGTCCTGAACTGGGTGAAGATGGCCATCCTTCTTTTTAATAAAAAAGAAGGTGGAAGTGAATGGGGATTTTGATGGACGAATTCGGCCCAAGTATAGATTCTCCTCAAAGAATGAATGGAGTTTGGTTTGCTCTTCAGAACACAAATTGTAGACTTTACAGTCAATGACATGGTTTCTGGGGGTAAGATCAATCATGTGATCTCAAGGTTGTCATTTAGGAAGTTCATCAAAAGATTCCTTACTGAAGACATCCCAGAATGAATGATAATGGGGAGAAACAATATCATCAAAAGATCTTTCTTTCACTCCTTTCCTCACTTCTTCTGCCATCTGTTGCGCTGCAGTGATATGGGCACGAACATGTTGTCCACCAAGGGATCAGTAGCCAAACATATCGAAAGCAAAGACTTGTTCACCTTCTTCAACAACACCATTTGGGAAGTTTTCCACTTCCTCCGGTCAGTCTTCTAGCTCTGGATCGGACAGTAAAAAGAAGTAGTGACAAGCTTTTGGGCATCAATTGAAGGTGAGTGAATCTGCTTGCCAGTTGACTGAGGGATTATGAAGATGAAGCCATTCATGTCCCAGGAAGAGATCATTATTTCTGAGATCAGTGACATCAAAAGTAACATATTCTGCATGAGTTCCAATGATCATATGTAAAGTGACATAATGGGTAATGGAGCCCCCATGGTTCAAGGTCCCATCAGCATTGTAAACAGGTACTGAATGTGCAAGGGGATGTGCATTCAATCCTTTGGCTATGACAAATCTGGCATCAATTGAAGATCTGGTACAGCCACTGTTGACAAGGGCTTTGAGCTGTAAATGACATTGATTGTTGAGAGTAAAGAGATCAGTGCTGAGAGTAAGAGAATTCCCAATGCCATGAACAAAGCATTTGGGTCCACAAAGTTCTTGAATTGCTCTAGTCACATTCTCTAGTGTTAAGGCATTGAGCTCAGCGAGGACCTCTTCTGTGGCTTCCAATTGTCAGTGTGGATGAGTGGCAGTGTGAAGAAGAGCAACCGCACAAGAAGGTGATTGATCTCTTAATCATTGGACATACCATGATGGTGACCATGGAGTGAAACGAGGTAGAGCAGTCATAGAGTAAGAGGAATGCACTTGATCTGGTTTTGGGTCTGAAATGGGAGGCAATTGACATTCGATAGGAGATACTGTATATGAGGTTGATAATGATGGACTGGGACCTGTAATCATTTCTTTGGCTGGTGAGGATGTGCTACCTACCGACCTGCTCAAAAATCCTTCACATGCTCAACTTTTGGCTCTGTCAAACCAATAACCTGGCACCTTTTATCTTCATCAAGCTCCAACATCATATAACGAACTCGTTCAACACAGCTGGGAGGAGGATGAGTACAATCTCAGGCAAAGTGGCCCAATACTCCACATTTGTAACACACCAAACAGCCACAGGCTCAGCTAAGATCCATGGGTTGACCTTGTTCACCATAGGTCACATCTGTTGAATCATGTTGATCTCCAGAGCCTGAGCCAGGAGCACCGGCATCATGTGCAGGTGGGAGAGGCTGATATTGGGGAGGGAAAATGGGATGAGAAACAGGGACGTTGCCCAGACGAGCAGACAAGATCAGGGAAATTTTTCCTTCATGGCAAGCCTCCAAAGCCTTCTCAGTAATCTTCAAAGCTTGACAAAATGCCTGGTAGTCTTGGGTCCTCACCATATCACAGTTATCTTCAGTAGCCTGAATGATAACAGCATTCATATTGGTCTTCAAGATGTCAATAAGGTGATCTGCTTCAGGCATATTGGCAGCAATGGACTCATATCCAGCTTCAGCAATGAGCTGTGAGAATGTGATCAAGAACCAATTCATAAGGGTAGAGCCTTGTTTTAGAAGATGAATGTGGGCTTGTGCATTGACTGTCTTACTAATCGGAGCATAGCCCCCCCCCTCCCCCCAACACAGCAACAAAGTCTTTCCAATCCAGGCAAGATGAGTCATGCATGGACTTGGTAAGATCCAATTTTGTTTTCACATACACACCAGACCATGCAAGTGCAGGGCCCATGTTCATCAGACTGCAAGTAACAAGCACCTTTTGAGCAGGCATAGTGTCACTGTAAAAGGTCCAATAGGTTTCAACTTGATGGAACCACTCTGTAAACTCGGCTTTGTTTCCATCAAAGGTGTTTGAAGCAAGCCGAAGTTCTGTCATACATGCTTATGTCATATAGGGAGTTTATGGAAGTTCGTCAGTTGGACCACATACAGTATTGGACTGGCACTTGTGCCAGCAAAAAGTTGACATCTCATATTCTACAACACAACAACTTTTCATACATCGGACATTGGGGATGGGTTTATACATATTAAAATAGCTACCATAAAAATATAGAACAGCATCTGAAGTGTTGTTGTATTGTAGAAAGAGATTCAAAATTCATTGCCTTATCGTGTACACATGGTCACTTGTGCCACTCCGAAAAGGGTAAATTAGCAAGATTGCCGATATCATTTCGTAATCGATTGTTACAGCGCTTTTCATTTCTCTGCAGAAAATGCAATTTGAAAATCATGCCTCAGAGCTTGCTGGAGCAGGACCCCGAAACCAATGTCACAGTGTGACCTGTGTGATTGAGTTTTGCAGCTGTGGCCTGTGCTTCTCCCGTCCCATCATGCCACCAGCAGCTTCTGACAATCGAAAGGCCTGCACTTTCAATGTCTCCCTTACTGTCTATTCCCTTCTCAAGAAAAAGACCAGTCGGAAAGTTTCTACTCTGAATGAGGAGAAATCGGTGAAAGTAAAAGAACTACTTTTTGCAGCTGACAATGACAACTACATTGAATTTTTAACAAGTCTACTCAAGAAGCATGGACAGGAGCAGTACAAAGTATCACAGCAACATTGCTTCCCATTCAAGTACATACTGTTACAATCTGCGTATACCCCTACTCTTTTCCCTTCACTCTTACCTTAGTTGCCCTATAGACATTGCTCTCGCTGTTCGAGTCCCGCTTGAGCCGCTTCATTATTCCCCTTTTTCTCTTATCGTCGCTTACCTATTTAGCGTGACTCATCCGCAGTATCCGCAGCTGTACTGATACCGTTATCTCTGACTCCCTTCCCTTCTTCGCGATTCCATCGCATTCTATGGTCGAGTCATCTCTTTTACACTCCGCTTCATTTCCTCTTGACTCGCGTATATAAACCCTTCGATACCCTCGATGTATCCCTAAGTTAGACCTACCCGAATCTACCTTGATCATTGATTCCTCTCGGGCCCTCCAGTCCTCGCCTTACTGTCAAGCAGGCGTTCCCTTCGTCCCTCATTGTCGCATCTCCAAGCGACTCCTTCGTCCCTGCGTCACAACATACGTTGACCAGGTCAACAGCTCACGACATACCGTTGAGGCTGAGGATAGCGAATCGCCCGTCTATCAACCCTTGCCACGTCAGCTGAATAGCGACGTTAACGTCCCCTCGCCCCTCGTCACTCGGGTCTACGCCTGAGCGTAACACATACCACTAAAGGCAAGAAGGTAAGTTGTGCAGCATGCGCTACATACTTTTTTTTTCTGATTGTTATTATTTACTAGCCAGCACTCTACAGAAGTGATGGACATTGATCACAAGGAAGACTACAAGGAAATGGTGAAGAAGATATATGAAAATGATGCTGGTGTCACCAAGATCTTTGTTGACATGAAGGACATTGAGAAGCTCCCTACAATAGGCAGCCAAGGTGATAAAGAGAACAAGACCTCTGATGAGGAGGCTGGTATGGTAAGTGATGCCATGCTAAGTCCATCAATTCTTTTGCTGATTGTAGTGATAGAGTGTGATGAAAAAACTGTTGGACTTGGATGCACAACTAATGCATTGACACGTCAAGCTTCAGAAATGACACAAGAATGGTTTTGATTCAGGATATACATATGTTGATCCTTCGGGAATGATTCCACTTACACTGTCACTGATTTTAGATTGGTGCCTTGCACTGGTAGGTTTTTTTGTTGCCTTTCAAGATATAGACATATTTCTGATACATTGAATATACTAGGAGGAAGGGCAGGCTACATTGTCTACTCCACCGAATATTAAATCATTTGACTTGGTAATGAAAGGGTCCCATTTACATCCATCACGCAAGGCCCATGCATCTTCAACTTCGAATCAGGTGAATGTTGATGTCAATTCATTGACGTCTGTGCTTCTTCTTCAAACCCTTGCAAATTTGAATGCTGCACATGCTGCATCATTGCCTACCAAGCCCTCTGAGCCTATGCCAACTACTTTTTCACTGTCACCTGTTCATACTCCACCTCGAAAGCCTGTACAACAGTTCACATCTTCCTCACCACCTATTCCATCACTGTCTCATCTTACACGTTTTCTCACTTATGCCGAATCACATCTTGGTGTGAAATATGCTATGACATATGAGCATCAGCTTAGGATGCAGGGAATTGGACTGGACATCCTCGCTGATATGGATGACAAAGTCTTAGCTGGAATTGGTATCTCCGTGGGAGATATCATTTGTCTCAAAAAAGGCAGCACTACCTGGTGGAACAGACCAGAGGCAAAGCAAAAGCGAAGCAACACAGTGGTGTCTGATCTGGAAATGAAGCACAAGCGCAGTAATTCACTGCAAAAAATCTTATATGAAAGGTGCTATCATGAAGGCGGTTGGACATTCAATGCGCCGCCAATGGAGGAAGGTGATCCGGATGATTCTAGCTCTGGTGTTGACTATAATCTATATTACAAGTGTGAGTCACAAAAGATATGGCTTCCGGTTTCCAAGGGGTTTGTTGCTATCAGTGGGCCTGATCATATCAAACAGAATGAAGAGGACGTGTTTACTACTGCACCTGATAGTACATCATAGATACATATCATCTACATTTCATCTATGCTATATATCCAGATGCTCAAAAATAGCCCTCGGCTTTCTCTGGCATAATACTTTGACAAGCATGTACAATTCCCATCATAGAAAAGTCTGTATTGTGGCGGCATAGGTATGCTTTGATTGTGGAAAATGCTTGCTCGATGGGGTTGTAGTCAGGCGAATATGGTGGCAAGTAGATAAGTTTACAAACTAAAAAAGTGAGATCGCTGGTTGAAGATATCAAATTGTTACATACGATGCATGTCCTCTACCAGTGCTTGAACCTCTTCTCCATGGTGAATAAGACAATTGTCCATAATAATGACACTGCGTGGACCAGGATATGGGGTTGTAAATGGCATCTACAAAAGATGTCAGTTACTCACAGTACAAAAATGAAATGCACATACCACACGCTCTCATAGAAATTGCACAAACTGCGCATTATCAACAGCACCTTCAACAATGTCATAGGCTATTATGCCATCCAAAGCAATCGCTGGAAGAATCAAGTATCATACACCACATACAAAGTACTGCAATCCACAGCAACACTCTCCTTTGGTTGACCATCCATTGGGACGCAAAGATGTTCATTGATTCTTTGTAGCTTCATCAATAAAAAGCAGCATATTTGCATCTGGCACCTCTGCTCCAATTCGGTTCATATAAAATGCATGCAACTCTTCATTGCGGTCCATAGCAGCAGCAAACACTGCTTTTCATGTAATGCCAAGGTGTTGCAATGTGCGGGAAATGGTTGGTAGCAAAACACACACATAGCATTTTTCCATCAACTCCTTTTGAAGCTCATCAAGATATATGGTGTGGTGCTGTTGAATCAAGTTGCGGATGAATAAAGTATCATCTGGAGTGAGGATGCGATGGCATCCAATAGCACAAGAGTAGATGTGAGGGTTACAAATGGTGCCAAAAATTTTGTAGTGGCAGAGAGTGGTATATACAAGTGTCTTCTTGGTGCCAAGAAGAGAGCAGATATCCGAAACACCATAGCCTTCTTCGAAAAGAACCAGAATGTTGAATTTTGTATCGTTGGAGATGCGGCAGGCTGGCATGGTGGGTAGAGGAACACTGCGTGACAGACGATTTGCACTCAGACGAGTTTGGGGTCCTGCTCCGGCAAGCTCCGAGGCGCGATTTTCAAATTGCATTTTCCGCAGAGAAATGAAAAGCGCTGTAACGATCGATTACGAAATGATATCGGCAATCTTGCTAATTTACCCTTTTCGGAGTGGCACAAGTGACCGTGTGTACACGATAAGGCAATGAATTTTGAATCTCTTTCTACGATACAACAACACTTCAGATGCTGTTCTATATTTTTATGGTAGCTATTTTAATATGTATAAACCCATCCCCAATGTCCGATGTATGAAAAGTTGTTGTGTTGTAGAATACGAGACGTCAACTTTTTGCTGGCACAAGTGCCGGTCCAATACTGTATGTGGTCCGACCGACGAACTTCCATAAACTCCCTATATGACATAAGCATGTACGACAGAACTTCGGCTTGCTTCACTGACCCTCAAGAGTTAAGCGTTACTATAAATGTGCAAGAGGACGACACTGTCAGCGGATGGGTACCCAAGCTAGAGCTACCTATTAAACCTCCGTTTGGCCCAGCGGTGAAAGAAAAATGAACAGTACGCTTTTGGCCCCCAGGCCCGGATCCTCAAAACATAAAAGAAATTTTACGCGGTTACGTTATAGAAAGTCTTCTTCACCTCAAATTAGCGCAACTTCTTCAAACTCAACATAAATCCTGCAGGGATTACGAGTGTTCGGGTTTTTTTACGGTGACTTACATAAGTCCCCTGATCACCTCTTAAATCATGGTTTGCCTTTGGATGAAATCATGAACTACCACCCTCAGGTCGTCGATATCTGCATCGTCGGTCTGGCGTTATGCGTCGTTGGGAGACTCCTTTTGAGGAGGACTCGCCCGCCACTCCCACCCGGGCCTCCTGGATTACCTCTCATAGGAAACCTGCTCGACTTCCCAGCACATGTCCCGCACAAGGCCTTAGCAACCATGACCAGAAAATACGGCAAGTGTATTGGCAGTGTCTGAGTTCGGGACTCATGCCCATGTTTACACACCAGGACCAATCATCTATTTCAACATGTTGGGCACGCCATACGTCGTTCTCAACTCTTTCAGGACTACTAGAGACCTGCTCGAGAAAAAGAACGCTATCACGTCAAACAGGCCACCTTTTACCATGACGGATCTCTCCGGATGGGGCCAAGTCACAATCTTCTTGAAATGCGGCGACACACATCGGAAGCATCGCAAGTTCTTCTATCAGCAGATTGGCTCCAGGAACAGCCTTAAAGTGTTCTACCCTACCGAGGAAGCAGAAGCGAAACGGTTGTTGCGTGACGTGTTGAGGAGTCCTGATGATCTAGACGCGCACACCCGCAGGTGGAGTGGTATTCGTCTTTTGGGTCATAATCGCGCTGATATGGCATACTGTGGGCAGAATGGCAAGCTCTGTGATCTTGAAGATCTCACACGGCTACAGTGTCAAAGAACGTGATGATCCGTTTATCGAGATGGCGAACAAAGCCATGCAAAATTTTGTTCAGGTGACGGCTCCAGGTCGCTATTTAGTCGACACGGTTCCGATTCGTACGTTCTTTGTTCCGCATGTGCTTTCACATATTTCGGTGTCTGAAGATTAGCGACAGTGCAATACCTTCCTGAATGGTTTCCTGGAGCTGGTTTCCTTAAGGATGCGAAACTATGGCAGAAAATGGTGAAGGATGCTGCAGACATCCCGCATCAGTTTGTCTTGGATCATCTAGTATGTTCCATATTCAGATGGTCGCTATCGTATACTGATACCCTCAGGCGAAAGGCGATGCTGCACCATCCTTCACGTCCCGTTTGCTACAGGAAGGTGTCACTCCACAGGATGAAGAAACTCTGAAGTGGGCTTCCTTTGCTATGTATTTAGGTGTGTATTCCAGGTACTGGGACCATTTTCTACGAGATCACCTTACCTACATCCTGCATTTCATTAGGCGGGTCAGACACCGTGAGTAAGATCTCCGTTCAATGGAATTACAATGAAAAAGCTTCGTGGCAGACACCATCTACACTAATGGCATTTTTTCTTGCCATGACAATATATCCTGACGTGCTGAGAAGAGCTCAGAATGAAGTGGATACGGTCATCGGGAAGGAAAGGCTTCCGACCTTTGAGGATCGTCAAGCACTTCCGTACGTGAATGCAATCTGCAAAGAACTTCTCAGGTGGAACGTGGTCGCTTCGCTCAGTACGTATAATCGTTCATGTACATCTCAACTCTTTCATGTTTATATGGCGACAGCTGCCCACATCACTTCGCAGGATGAAATCTACGATGGCTATTTCATCCCCAAAGGGACCTATCTCCTTGGGAATATGTGGTTAGTGTCCTACGATGCAGGAACGACTTAATTACTTATCTGAGTTATTTTTAACACAGGTCCATTTTGTCCGACGCAGAGACATACCCAGATCCAGAGGTGTTCAACCCGGAGAGGTTTCTCGGCGACAACCCGCAGCCTGACCCGCATGAGGTTTGTTTCGGATGGGGACGGCGATCGTGTCCGGGTGCACATTTGGTTGATGTAACTGTCTTTATCACTGTTGCGATCACTCTGGCGACATTGGACGTGCTGCGATGCGTCGAGAACGGTGTAGAACACATACCAAAGTATGACGTTACGGAAGGGTTAATTCGGTGAGTCGATTAGAGTGGATCACATCACCTTCACATGATTTATGTATGATTCTGTTTCATAGTCATGTCAAGCCGTTCAAATTTCGAGTAGCACCTCGATCGACAAAGGCAGAAGTTCTTCTACAGAGTTGATTGTACATAATCATAGCCGGTTATTTTGTTTTGTTCGAAGTCTGAAGTGTGACGAAAGAACAGCCTATGATCCATGCTCAGATGTACGCTTGTCTCTTCCCAGCAGCGCCGTCAAAAAACAATTATCGACAACCGATATGCAACCGTCTGGAATCCGGACGTTTGGGTATCATACGATGCGTTCTCGACGTTACAGCCATCGACCACGGTCCCATTGTCACACTGGTAGGGCCGCGCCGACGCGAAAGTTGGAGTACGGCGCATATGCATACGATTTGGCTGTACGTGGTGGGCGAGGAAGAGTTTCCACGAACGAAAGAGAATGGTAGAGGGCCTTTGATAGCACCTTCTGAGTTGTTGACGGGGTTGGAAGCGTTGGCATGATGCTCGGCACTCAGTCACTGGCGTCGTTCGGTGTTTCCACCATCTTCGGACAGCACTGACACTGCATATTTCGTTTTCTCGTCTATGTAACGATTATTGATTTTCTTCAACTTCGTTCATGACAACGAAGGTTGCATGTTCCGAACTGAGAGCAACGGCATGGGAAAACTGTAACTCGCGATGATAACATCTAGTGTGACGACTTCGGTCTCAGACCCGACCTGAATACTGCGGCATGGGGCCAGAATACTTGCTCCACTGGCCCGCAGAATTACGCTTTACTGTAAATATGCAAGAGGACGACATAGAATCTATGCTGTGTGTTAGAAATTCTTTATTCTTCGATACGTTTCTATCACGTTCGAGACGTCTCGGTTTATATCGGACGAATCGGACTTATTCGGACTCTATCACGTATATAAGCCTGAGAGCGCGGGACGAAACCTCAGTTTCGCCTTGTCGTTTCTCAGGTGCGTAGTATAACTCCATGTCGTCTACATTTGCTCAATGATATGTCGTTTCTCAGTCTTCTAGCTCATTCCGTTGTGTCTGAGTCTTTGGGATTTGGATATTCCGGACACTGTGCCATTGAGCGCGTGAACCTAGTAGTTCCGCAGCTCAGACTTAGACGAATGGGGGAGCGCAGATGCAGTCACGAGTTCACTAGTCTCGGTACCAGACGGTATGGTTCATCGATTGGACGGGGACTTCCCGGGCGGAATTTCACAAAAGTTTTTTTTTCTCTCGTTTATTGTCCGCTGGGGCGTTGCCCCATAGACATTACATGCGTTTGTGGTTAGTTCTATGTGTACGTAGAGTGCCCGTTTTGTATGTATTACATCATGCATCAGGATTCAGCCTAAGTTGTAGGCGAGGGAGGGAAATGGAAAAATAGAAAAGGGGCGTAGCGTAGTTTTTGCGTTTTCGTGTGCGCGGGCGACTTTGATTGGGTGTTTTGCAGCTTTTCCGCCTTCTGGCTTCTTTAGGCCCGTTGGTTTGCATGTTTATGGTGCCTCCTCTGCACTTCTTTTTTAAACTCCGCATGAAACTAAGCTCCGCCCGCAAGCACCATGACGGATGAAAGTACGCGACTAGAGCTCACTTGAGCAATTCATTCCAGGATAAGTTACGACCAATACAGCATCGCTAGATTTTATCTGCGAAAACTCTCGTTACTTTGTAGTGGAAGCAGATACGGGACTGAATTAAGGTCACTCATGCTACTGTACTACATAGTAGTAAGTCTGGTTCCCATCTGTTCCGCGAAAGTCCTAATCTCGCAGTAGTAATGAAAGTGGCCAGGGCGTAACCTGCGTCAGTCCAAACACAAATGACTAGTCAGGAGACTAGACCACACGCGATTTTTTTCGCTTCGTCCGTGCAATGCGTCTTCAGACTCAGCACAAATCCCGCAGTGATTGCGAGTGTTCCTCGCGATATCGGATTTTATACGGACACTTTAGTCCCCCCGGGGGTCCTGATTGCCTCTTAAACCACGGTTTGCCTTTGGATGAAATCATGAACTACCACCCTCAGGTCGTTGATATCTGCATCGTCGGTCTGGCGTTATGCGTCGTTGGGAGACTTCTTTTGAGGAGGATTCGCCCCCCGCTCCCACCTGGGCCTCCTGGATGGCCTCTCATAGGAAACCTGCTCGACTTCCCAGCACATGTCCCGCACAAGGCCTTAGCAGCCATGACCAGAAAATACGGCAAGTGTATTGGCAGTGTCTGAGTTCGGGACTCATGCCCATGTTTACACACCAGGACCAATCATCTATTTCAACATGTTGGGCACGCCATACGTCGTTCTCAACTCTTTCAGGACTACTAGAGACCTACTCGAGAAGAAGAGCGCCATCACGTCTAACAGGCCACCTTACATCATGGCGGATCTCGCCGGATGGGGCCAAGCCACAATCTTCTTGAAATACGGCAACACACATCGGAAGCATCGCAAGTTCTTCTATCAGCAGATTGGCTCTAGGAACAGTCTTAAAGCGTTCTACCCTGCCGAGGAAGCAGAAGCGAAACGGTTGTTGCGTGACGTGTTGAGGAGTCCTGATGATCTAGACGCGCACACCCGCAGGTGGAGTGGTATTCGTCTTTTGGGTCATAATCGCGCTGATATGGCATACTGTGGGCAGAATGGCAAGCTCTCTGATATTAAAGATCTCACACGGTTACAGTGTCAAAGAACGTGATGATCCGTTTATCGAGTTGGGGAACAAAGCCATGCAAAGTTTTCTTCAGGTGACGGCTCCAGGTCGCTATTTAGTTGACACGGTTCCGATTTGTACGTTCTTTGTTCCGCATGTGCTTTCACATATGAAGATTGGCTACAGTGCAATACCTTCCTGAATGGTTTCCTGGAGCTGGTTTCCTTAAGGATGCGAAACTATGGCAGAAAATGGTGAATGGTACTGCAGACATCCTGCATCAGTTTGTCTTGGATCATCTGGTATGTTCCATATTCAGATCGTTGCCATCGTATACTGATGCCCTCAGGCGAAAGGCGATGCTGCACCATCCTTCACGTCCCGTTTGCTACAGGAAGGTGTCACTCCACAGGATGAAGAAACTCTGAAGTGGGCTTCCTTTGCCATGTATTTAGGTATGTGCTCCCGGTTTTCTAGGCGATCACCTTACTGCATCCTGCATTTTATTAGGCGGGTCGGACACCGTGAGTAGGATCTCGTTCTGAGGAATTACAATGAAAAGCTTCCTTGCAGACACCATCTACACTAATGGCATTTTTTCTTGCCATGACAATATATCCTGACGTGCTAAGAAGAGCCCAGAATGAAATGGATACTGTCGTTGGGAAGGAAAGGCTTCCGACCTTTGAGGATCATCACGCACTTCCGTACGTGAATGCAATCTGCAAAGAACTTCTCAGGTGGAACGTGGTCGCTCCGCTCAGTACGTATAATCGTTCATGTACATCTCGACTCTTTCATTTTTATGTACATATATGGCGACAGTTGCGCACATCACTTCGCAGGATGAAATCTACGATGGCTATTTCATCCCCGAAGGGACTTATCTCCTTGGGAATATATGGTTAGTGTCCTACGATGCAGGAACGACTTAATTACTTATCTGAGTTATTTTTAACACAGGTCCATTTTGTCCGACTCAGAGACATACCCAGATCCAGAGGCGTTCAAACCGGAGAGGTTTCTCGGCGACAACCCGCAGGCTGACCCGCGTGAGGTTTGTTTCGGATGGGGACGGAGATCGTGTCCGGGTGCACATTTGGTTGATGTAACTGTCTTTATCACTGTTGCGATCACTTTGGCGACATTGGACGTGTTGCGATGCGTCGAGAACGGTGTGGAACACATACCAAAGTATGACGTTACGGAAGGGTTCATTTGGTGAGTCGATTAGAGTGGATCATATCACCTACACATAATTTCATATGATTCTGTTTCGTAGCCATGTCAAGCCGTTCAAGTTTCGAGTAGCACCTCGATCGACAAAGGCAGAGGTTCTCCTGCAGAGTTGATTGTACCTAATCATGGCCGAATAACATGTTTGGTTTGAAGTCTCAGTGGAGTTGTACTGGTATCGGATGCACTGCATCTATGTATGCGACGAAAAAAACAGCCTTGATCCATGCTCAGATGTACGCTTGTCTCCTCCCAGTAGCGTTGTCAAAAAACAATTCTCGACAACCAATCAGTAAGCAATGGCTCGCCCGATTAAGAATTCACTGATAGCTTATCGTGGTATGATACTCACGTCCCTCAGCATTCGTCTGAAAACCATCTTAGAGGACATCGAAGATCACCTGGTACACCTTTGAAGTTTGATCTGATCCCATCATCTCAATATCTGGTTTCAGGCTACCCATGAGGAACTCACCTTGACAGCTGTATCTAACGCTTCATCGAAGCGCCTCATGATGAGCGTGTTCGATCTGACATCTTCGGTTAGAGTATCCTTGAAGTCGAGAAGGGAAATGACAACCTCAATCATGCTACCTCCCGCTTATAAAGTCCGCATTGATGTTTCTGTTCGTGTGCACGAAGGAGCCTCTGGGAGCGAGAGAGCTCGGTACGGTGTTGTTCGACAGTTTTCCCCAAGCGCAAAATTTTACTATCTAAAAGGCATCAACTGTTGGTGCTAGGATCATGAACGAAGAGGAAGCACCGGCACGCAGTTGACTTAGTAAGTAGCTGAGCATTTCTTGGACATTCGCATCGATCGTCATCATTCGCCAAATAGTTCGTCCGACAGTACTGTAGATAGACGTACTTGCCTCGAGACAGATCACGAATAGAAAGTATGCTGTTGACCATCTGCAAGACCACCAAAGTAACACGTGAGTGCTTTTAGTTTGGCACCCATCCACTCTTCCTCGACCTCTACCATCTCGCCCGAACCTTGGTCAGACGGTTCCCCACCCGCCAACAGGGCCGATATCTCGTCGAGGTTCGTATTTCGAGGGACATAATACGCTACGTTTCGGGTAATTTGCCGCGTCAGACGGAAGAGCTCGTCGCCATGAATAGGTTTCATGTTGGCAAGGCTGTATTCCGGGTGCGACTCGTGTTCCTGGATAGATTCGACGTCGTTATTTCCTCGCGATATATAATCCGGACCCCCCCAAGGTGGACTAAGGAACACGGCGTCGATGGGACGCTTCCCAGCGGGCCGAGAGACGTATGCATGTGCAAACGACACGTAGTCTGCCAGAATAAACTCGATTCGATCGGCGACGCCGTATATGACTGCATTGTGTCGGGCGAGTGCCAACCGCACTGGAGATATGTCTAGCGCAATCACTTGAAAGCGACATGCGGCGTCAGACAGAGGGGGAAGAAACTAATATGGGACGCACACACCGTGCTCGCATGTTTGGGCAAATGCGATGGCGTTTCCGCCGACGCCGCAAAATGCATCAAGGACTGTGTCACAGCGACATCGTTCTGCGATCTGGGTTGCGATCCGTTCTGGGGTGACGCTGTACCACCCTTCCTCGTCTAGCAAGCATCCTTGGTCGTACAAGCTAAAATAGCGTTTTCGTTGAGAGAAGTCTGTGAGGGCGATGAGAGCGTTTCACCCAAGGAGGAACGCCGTACATTTTTGAAGATGTGAGGGAACTTCGGAGGCGGTTTTGTAGTGGGGTACGAGCCCGGTCGCGTAGTACGCACGAGAAGGGTTGCGGTCCGCCTTTACCCTCACCTGGGTTGCTGCATGGTGTTCACTGGTGAATGGGCCTTCAGCGATGCTAGAGGTCGTGTCCGGTTGCTGAAAGGCCAGCTGGGCAAAACGAGACACGCCCAACAAGTTTCTGGTCCGTTTTCCCATACACTGGCTTTAGTTCGAGCTAGAGTTGCGTCAGAGCGGACTTCGGTTGCAATTCAACAACTACCGCCACCCTGTTCAACGTGTTCAACGTATGTTTTTCTTCATTTCTGCGAGAGACGGCTCGTCAAGCGCAGGTTCAGTCAAGATTCGTATCTATGTACGGTCTGTTACCAAACAGACTGCGCACGAGTACCACTTGTTTCCAATCGCACCGGCCGACGTCATAACGAACCACTAGTGTATAAAGAACACAGCTGGACGGCAATCCAATCTACCCGTCCCCACCTCGGAGCCCAGTACTATCTCAAGCCCCCGACTCTCGACCCGGCGCCCTCAAGTCCAAGATGCGCACTTCGCTCACCTCTTTGTTCGCCCTTCTCTCTCTCGCCCATTTACTGGCGGCAGTCTCTCTCGTGTCTAGACCCGGCTCTCCCATCCGTTTGAGGTCCAATGGCTTTGACGGTTCTGACGGTTGCGACGGTCACGACGATTATGATGGTTATGACGACTACGACGGTAATGACGGTAATGACGATTCTGACGATTCCGACTATCCAGTACTCGACGGGAGAGATGCCGAGCTCGAGATCGCGAACAAGGTCATCGCTCCGGATGGATTTCCTCGAGTGTTGGTATATCCTTTGGCTACGCCTATCTCCTTTTCTGACGCACGTCTTCAGTGCTACCTTGGCTAATGGCGTCTTTCCCGGTCCGCTTATCAAGGCACAAAAGGTTTGTCGTTTAAGGCCATTTGTTCGTAGTGCAAACCTGAAAGATGTTACGACGTTAGGGTGAAGATTTCTCAATCAACGTTATCAACAAGTTAGATGACCCTACGTTGGACTTGACGACCACGATTGTGAGTTTCTCTGACGTGTTAGCCGCTTCTATCATGAATGCCTTTTGCTTGCAGCATTGGCATGGTCTATTCCAAAACAGATCCAACTGGGCCGACGGTGTTTCTTTCGTAACTCAATGTCCGATTCGACCCGGAGAAAACTTTAGATACGTATTCAATGCTGAAAATCAGACGGGTACCTATTGGTACCACTCTCATCATGAATTGCAATACTGCGACGGGCTTCGCGGTGCTATGGTCATTTATGACCCACAAGACCCTCTTTCTTACCTGTACGACGTCGATAATGGTTTGTCTACGCGCTTGACTCTTCGTTCTGCTTGTAAGATTGATCATCTTTTGACAGAATACACAGTCATAACGCTCTCGGATTGGTAAGCGTCATGCAGCACTTAAGCTACGTGTTTAATGCCTATCTTAGGTGGCATGTTCGTGCGCGCGACGTCCCAGCTCCCTTCACCCCCAATACCACCCTCATCAATGGCAAGGGTCGCTATTCCGGGGGCCCTAAAACACCTCTTGAGGTGATCAACGTCGAGCGAGGCAAACGTTATCGCTTTCGTATCATTGGCTTGGCCTGTGACGCTTACTACAATTTCACCATCGATGGTCATCGAATGACGATCATAGAGACGGACGGCGTCGAGGTCATCCCAACGGAAGTCGATTGGATCCAGATCCTCGCTGGTCAGCGTTATTCAGTCGTGGTCAACGCCGATCAACCCATAGGCAACTACTGGATACGCGCCTTGCCCAATCACGGCAACCATACGTTCGTCGGCGGGCAAAACTCTGCGATCCTGCGCTACGCTGGCGTGACGATAGAGGATCCTACGACGACTCCGAAACCGGTCATGACACCGTTTGACGAGAACCAACTTCATCCACTCGACCTGACGCCACCTCCAGGCGTTCCCGAGCTAGGTAAGGCAGACGTCCACGTCCACCTCGTTCCCGGGTTCGACAACGTGAGCTTTTACCTCAATGGAGTTTCTTTCCATCCCCCACCAATACCGGTCCTCCTCCAAATACTCAGCGGCGCTCGTCATCCCACGGAACTGCTTCCCAGGGGTAGCGTCTACGAGCTACCGAGGAACAAGGTCATTGAGGTCAGCATACCCGCAAACGAATTCACCCCTGGAGGAGCCAAGGGTAACCCGGTCAGTCATCCCCGCAGTTAAACCATTTGGAAGGCTGAATCTTGTGCCGTCTGGTCACAGCACGGTATTCATCTTCACGGCGTGGGTCTTGCTTCTATTTTTATTTTTATTCTGAGAATTGACACCGACGGATTACAGCACAACTTTCACGTCGTTCGCACGTCGACCAACAATGAGACAAATTTCGTGAATCCTGTGATACGAGACGTGGTGTCGATGGGTTCACAGGGGTTAGGTTCCAACGTCACATTCCGGTTCGTGACGGACAATCCTGGTCCTTGGATCCTGCACTGGTGCGTCTCGTCCGAACATCGAATGCAGTAGAATACTGAGCCGACTTGCCAGTCACATTGATTTCCATATATTCAAGTACGTGTGACACTGACCGGCCGATTCAAGTGAACTCTAAATACTGATGCATACGTGCAGTGGGTTCGCCGTCGTGATGGCCGAAGCGCCTGATGAAGCGGCCGTGCAGCAAAACAGTGCCTTGTCGAGTAGGTCCCATGCAGTTCCCGCGATGGGTACGGATATTAATGTTCCTAGATGCGTGGAATGATCTATGTCCTGCGTTGGATGTGGCACCGGTGATGGACTCGACGACGACCAAGACGAAGACGAAGACAAAGACAAAATCAAAGGCGACGGCGACGGCGGGTGCGAGCAAATGTGCGGCTAGGCCTGGAATAGTAGATGTGCAAACGGCGACGACGGGTCTCGTCGCTGGGGTAACGCCAGTCGTCTCTGGACTCACTTCTCCGATGGGCGTCGTAGCTGGGATGACTTTGCCAACGCCGGTAATCTCTGGTACGACCATCCCTGGATTGACTTTATCCACGTTAGTCGCCTCTGGGACGAATGCGATAACAGATGTCGTCACTGGGTTGACTTCGCCGACGGTGGTTGTCTCTGGGGCGAGTGCACCTACAGCCGTTGGAGCAAGTTTCTCAACACCACTCAACTCAGGGGCGGGTTTACCAGCGGTTACCAATGGACCGAGTGAGCCGACGATACTCGCTTTGCCAAGCGCGCCGATCGTCATCGTCGGACCGAGTGTCTTCTCTAGGGACGATCACCGCCGGGACTCGAGCGACTGGTACTGGCTCGATTTCTGAAACGACTTCCCAGATGGCCATCGAGACGACTCCTGAAACATGCGCTGGGGAACGATCTCGAACGGACATGAACGTTTGAAATCTACCACCGACCTCGTGCAACTGCTCTGATATCACCGTTCGCGCTTTTGCAATTTCATTCTTTGGAAGAGTTCTATTTTTTTCCCTCCCCGGTATACGATACGCCCCTCGATATTTCCCACTTTATGCCTATATATAACTGCATTGTTCCTATCATCTATTCAAATGATAATCTTAGAACGTCACCTAGGATCAAGGTACAGCCTTGACAAGTCCGCTGCGGTGCCGGTGACGATAAATGAGAGTCCCTTCTCCACGGTCACTCGATGCCGAGGTGATGCTCGTAATCCAGTATTCTGAAGTATTGTAAGGCCTGGCTGATTTCTAGGACACAACGTTCCAATCACGGAGCGTCACGCAATCTGACAAAGGCATCGATGTCGGAGCTTCAAACTTACGCGGATCGAGCTGTCCTGACTCCTACATACATACATACATATCGTAATTTTGTTCAACGTAATACCCGCCCGCCATGGACAGGCGGATGGGCTTTTCCTTTTCTGACACGCGCAGAATGATGGCGTCAGATGATTCCCATGAGTTGGAGTAGCACATGGTGGTATGATGTGCCTTCCAAGGGGGTGTCCGCTCGGCATCCAAGCTTCCAAGGTTGGTGCACATGTATCCCCTGTGGGAGACCCAACTGATAATCGATCAGAGCAGCGTGCTGCTGTAAAAAGTAGTTGGCGGGATAGGATCAATATTTGATAAGCACCCTGACAGTAGGTTTGAGTTTGAGGCGACGCCATATGATGTACGTATATTTAGTAAATATAATTTGGGGTCAAGTTCCATGATTTGCGACTGCGGACGATCCATTTGAGAGTACAGAAAGTTCAATGGAGAAAAGTGGTCAGCGAAAATTTGAACGACTCGCCGGGTTTCAAGTTCAAGTGGTAAGTACTGCCAGGGCCAGGGGCAAGTGCGCGCGATGGTGATCGCCAGAGCGGTGACTTACGGAATAGCCGTTGGAGTCACGATCCCGGTTCCCCGATAGCCACCGGCTGATGCGGCGTTGAGGCGGGGTCCAGATGTTGGAGCTCGTCCTAATAGCGATTACTACGTTCGCTTGACATTTTCCGCTTACCCGGATACCGGTCGGGGCCGGTTGGGCCGGTTGGGTCTCTTCAACCATCATTGCTGTTTACTTGGTAAGTACTCTCAGGGCGTGTGGAGCAGCGAGCGCTGATTATATGACTAGGTCACTCGGGGGCTCTGCGTCGTTGACGACTTGGGCCACCATCATTATACAATGACACGTCGTCTTCGTGCCTCGCCGTGACAGGGGTTCGAAAACTGCGTTCGCGTCGTCGTTGCTTGCTCCGCCTGTCGCTATAGTGCGGCAATATTCTCAGAGGTCTCGAACGCGTCACCCCGCCGTGGCCGGAACAGCAATGCTGTACTCGGGCGCGCCACTCCGCGCTAATACCCCTCAGTGAGGGCGACTTCAAGCCTGATCTGAGCCGCTACATTATCGGCATCGTTTCGCCAACGCGGACTTCTTGGACCGTCGGAGGCGAGCACGTTCATTACTATTTCATCCCACCGCCGAGAACCTTCTTGAGATAACGGAGAATCTTGGGCACCTTGGCACATGCCAGCACAATGGGCCGGCGCTTTCAAATCTCCAGGGCCGGAATCTAAACCATATCCGGTTCTGGCAACTATTTGCAATTTTTTGTTCGCTTGAGTCAATGTTGTTACGGGGTGACGGGATTATCTGTGCTTCATCATCGTGATGAGTTCCTGACGTCGGTTCGTGTCTTACTTGCTTCCGTTACATTTTGAATTGCTTTTCCAGCGACCGGAGGAAGGCCATGTCACCTGTATGCGCCTGTTCTGGGCACTAGTCTGCCACTACTATTGTCAGCCGCAAGATCTGCGAGACGTGCACGGCGATGGGCGTATATATGATCTCATAAAATGAGCACCGCAATTCAATCGCAAAACGAGAAATGGTTGGACGCGAGGCTGAGCTTGCCCTGCCTCCGGAACAACGATAGTTCCTAAGCATACAGGATTCGTTTCTAGCACCTTCAGATATAAAAGAAAGCGTAGAAATGCCGAAAGGCGCAGCTCCACATTCCACCTTTCGCCATGGTATCCCCGTCTATCCTTATATTTTCACTATTCCTAATATCTAGTAATGCCTTATCATTCCACCAGGGTTTGGACTCGGATGTAGTCCCACCCACGTCCCCATCATCAGGCGCGATTGGTCCTAAAGCCACCCTTTCCGTCGCAAACAATTATATAGCCCCTGATGGGTACAACCGATCGTGAGTCGATGTCGCTCATTGTCGAGATACATTGCTGATCTTTCCAGAGCAACTCTCGTCAATGGTGTATATCCTGCACCGTTGATCCAAGCTTATACGGTACGGATCACGATGGTGTCTCGATTCGCGAACTCACGTCTATGTAGAATGAAGAATTTTCTCTTCACGTACTCAACGAGCTCACAGATCCCAACATGCCTCTGCAAACCAGTATCGTGAGTAATTGTGTGTGCAATTCAACAACTGCTTGCTGATTTGCCTCTCATAGCACTGGCACGGTATTTTTCAACAACATACCAACTGGGCTGACGGTGTTTCATACGTCACTCAATGCCCACTTCGTCAGGAAGAAGGATTCGTGCAACGGTTCAATGTCGCAAATCAGAGCGGGACTTACTGGTACCACTCACATTACTCAACTCAATATTGTGATGGCCTTCGCGGGGCGTTGGTCATCTACGATCCAGAAGATCCTCTGAAATACTTGTACGACATTGATGATGGTAAATATCTCATCTTTCTAATCGAGCTTTATCTCATAATTTCGATTAGAAACTACGGTCATCACCCTCTCAGATTGGTAAGCGAATTCGTCTGTCGCCAAGCGTTTTCTGACGTGGATGTAGGTATCATGTATCATCGTCCATCCTCGGGGAAATATATGGACAAGCAGTCGTTGCGAACTCGACCCTGATTAATGGCCTAGGACGGTATCCTGGCGGCCCGGCGGTGCCTTTGTCCGTCATCAATGTCCAGCAAGGACAGCGATATCGCTTCCGCCTTGTAGCCACTTCCTGCGACTCTTCTTTCAATGTCAGCATCGATGGTCACTCGATGACCGTCATCGAGGTGGACGGGAATGAAGTTGATCCCGTGGAAGTTGACTTGTTGACCATTTATGCCGCTCAACGTTATTCCGTGGTCGTCACGGCGAATCAAACTGGCGGAAACTTCTGGTTCCGTGCATTGAATGCCGAACCTACTCTTTCCACGTTCGAGGGCGGTGTGAATCTGGCTATCCTGCGATACGAAGGGGCACCAGATCAAGATCCGACAACGGAACTCAATCCGAATCCGGTCGTGCTCAGCGAGTCCAGTTTGCATCCGCTCATCGACCCGGCTGCTCCTGGGATACCTGGACTTGGAAATGCAGATGTGACCTTCTCGCTTGACCCGGGCGTCACCGCTCAGGGTAACTTCACGTTCAACGGCACGCCGTTCGTCAACCCTCCCATTCCTGTACTCCTTCAGATCCTTAGCGGCAAAAGACATCCTACGGAACTGATGCCCAAAGATAGCATTTACGAGCTACCACAGAACAAGGTGATCGAAATAAACTTCCCGGATCCCACGAACGCGCCTGGTGGTCCCGTGAGTACATGATGGTTGAAACAAACGTTGATGGAAGCTGATCTTTGTGCCTTTTGGACAGCACCCCATACATTTGCACGGCGTAAGTCAATCAGTGTTCGTTCTCCTCGTCCTGTCTGACGACATCCTCTAGCATGCGTTTTCCGTCGTTCGCGTTGCGGGAACTAAC